>JAYECN010018353.1:0-29212 GCA_035222435.1 Microcambeva ribeirae | reverse complement strand
CCATCTCGGTGTCAATCACCCGCCTTAGGCCAACCCCTCTGCTCGCCCACCGCGAGCGCCGGGCCGGCCCCGAGGGGCCGCCCCGAGCGGCCTCCGCGGATCCCACGCGCGACCGCGGGCTCCGGGGGCTTCGCAGGGCTCCCCTGCAGCCGTATCCCTGGGCTTAGCCGTGTCCCGGAGGCTTCGCGGGACTCCCGGAGCTCTGCGCTCAGCGGGGCTGCTCTTTCAGAGCGTTTTGCACCCCGTTTTGCATCCTATTCCACTGGCCCGTGGAAGATGAGCTGTAACCCCCCGGTGAACCAAAGCAGGGGTGGGCGGGGGAGGCTGAAGTCAGGGTAGTGACAGGAAACGTTCACACGGACTGGTTGGGTGCATGGCTTGCACGTGCTGAAGCAGACGGTGACAACTCGCCACCTGCCAGTTTTTTTTTTTATGCATTTTGTTCCCAATCCGGGCTGGATGCGCACCATTCGCTGCCCAGGCCCGCATGTGTGGCACAGATGAAGTTCATCTCCCTTCTTCCCTAAAGCAGGTTCAGCTTTTGCCAGAGCAATTGGTGTCTGGATGGGAGAGATTGCCCAGAGCCTTCAGCGAGCAGGACCATAGCAGGAACACCAGTTTTGCATGGCCCAAACTGGGGTAACAGAGCTGCTAGACCCTCAGTAAATTTACGCTGAATAAGGTCTGTGCCTTCTGCCTGTGTAGTTCTAGCCACTTCATAGCCAGGAAATATCTTGAGACCCATTTTTGGTTGAAACTCTTCTCTCTGAGCTAAATGGCTGAGCATTGATTGGAAAGTGAACTGCTGCACATGGGGATAATTTGAGAAAGGCTGTTTAAGTTGTGGTGATTCGCTTTTGTCTTGATTACGGCAGGAGTTAGAGGTACAGATTTGGGTATCTGAGAAACAGGGCTAAGCCCGCAGGGGGAATATACGTTATCATGCTCCAAAGGTCCCAGATCAACTCTCTATGAATTTGGAAGTGTTTACATAATGCATTTAATTGGCCTAAAAAAAACCTCATTGTGATTTTATGTAAATTTACTTTTAAAAACTCCCTAAATGCATGTTTTCACAGTGCAGTCCCAGCTTATTGTGCAAATTCCCATAAAACTCTCTAATAGTATTTTCTTTCCCCCACCCCTTTTAAATACACTCAAGATTCATTCAAACACCTTCCACCTTCCAGATGAGGTATGAGATGTTGGATTCACTTTTGAGTGCAGACCTGGAATATTCCTACCAGTTCCTGTCCATCCACTCCGTGCTAGAAACTGCCTGTGTTTTTAGTAATAGATTTATATGAAAGCATTTCTCAAACCCCAGCAGTATTTGCTGTAGCAATGCAGCTGTCAAGAGCTGCTGTTTGCTTAGGAAGTTGGCTGTATATATTGCTTTGTGCTCTCCTGTTAGATTTAGATGACTAACTTCCAATATGTAAGGAAGCTAAAAAGCCATTAAATACATATTTAATGTTAGTATTCAAACCTGTCATAACTCAGGTATGATTCAGTGAGGCTCCACCTCACACTGCCTTGCTGCAGCACCTGGTCTCTCTCGTGGATGCAAGTGCCATGGGTCTCCTTACACCTTCTGACCAGTGCAGGAGAGGGGCTGTGGGGAGTCCTCAGTCTGCAGGGCTCAGGATCCCAATCCTCTTGTGGTCAGGGGACTTAAAGGTCACTTCAGAAGCCTAATTTTTCCATATAACATTGCTTTTATTTTCACAACATGTCATACAACAAGGGTTGCATATGGTTGCACTTGGGTGTTCAGACAGTGTAAGGACATATTTGCTATTAAGAAGATTTTTGGGTGGGTGGGATATCTTACCTGGATACCCTTGGTGAAGAAATAACTTTATCACAAAAAGTCCGCAATAAAGTGGAAGTAAACCTCAGATCGGTTCACAGATTTCTCCTGGGCAGGCATATTAACAAAGCGCTTTCCTGCCTTTTTGAGTACTACAGGCTTACCTGTTAGGGCCCAAATGCAGTTTAATCAGGATTTCTTGGACAACCAAGAATATATAAAACAAGGTTAAGTTGGTCATTTCTTTCCATTTCCCTATTCACAGTTCCCAGTTCCCTATCTGCAGGCTGCAATTAATTACTTCTAGATTGAAACTATGAATATTTAACCTCAGCCTGACTGAGTTAAGGAAGAGCCAGCTTTGAAGACCTGCAGATTGAAACTGTAAATAATTAACTCCAGCCTGACTGGGTGGGGAAGGGCCAATTAATTTCATTTTGCCTCTTAGAAAGGCTTATACTGAAATACTGAATATTGTGTGTTTTCTTTCTGATCCTCAAAAATGATCTAATGAGATAGCCATAACACAAACAAGCTAATACCTCTTGGACCTCAGGGCCTTCTAGTGAAAGACAGCTGTAGTTTTAGGTACCGCTTTTCATAACCGTCTATAAAAATTGCAGAAAGCAAATGATTTTTCCCTTTGCTATTCCAACCATTTCACAGCTTGCAATATCTTTTATCTGTCAAAATTCCATGGCAACTACAGTATTATTCTCATATGAAGAACACTTTCAAGCCTCCACAAAAGGGTTGATATTGCTATTGCTATTACACCTGTAGTCTCACTGCCCGTAACATACACTTTTAGCCCAAAGTCATTCTACTTACAGTCTGATGGACTGCCCCATAAAATCATTATTTTGACTGGCTTATTAGGCCCAGCGATGCTTAGTTTAAAACATCCAGACCGAAACCTCTGCTTTCTACAGAGCTCTGTTTATGAAGCTGACATCTGCTTGCTAATTATGAAATTCAGGATGCTTGGCAAGGAGTATTGGCCTTTCAGCATTCTTAGCAAAAAGCCTGCATGTTTTGTGCCCCATATATTGCTGAAGAAGAACACATAGTCTTCTACAGACTAAACTACGGCTAGCTGTAGTTAAAGTACTGTGCCTTGTACGGCTGTTCACATCTTAGTGCTGTCTTCATTTAGTTTATCAGAACACACAGCATTACAGCTACTATTAAATGCGGTTTCCCTCTGTCTCATAACCACTGGTTTGGACTTGTTACTAATAATTTGCACTACTATAAAAACACATGCAGCCTCAAGCAAGGACATTTACAAAAGGTTACGTTCGTTGCAAAATGTCTTGAAAGACTCATAAAAAGTGTTTGGACTTTACACAGCTTATCTCACCGATATAATCAAATTAAAACATCTGCTGTGCGTAATCATCCATCAGAAGGAGGCAATCAGCTTGTTATCAACTCCTGCATACATCAGAGGGAACAAGAATAATGTTATCTTCATGTTTTATCTTAATAATGCTTTCTGTACAAATCTCCTGAATGACACTTAGCAAAATAAAGTTTTGAAATATTATTCAAATTAGCAGCAGACTCTCAGAACCTGGCTGTTCACATGCTCTCTGACTTCTATGCACAGTGCAAATCAGCTCTTTTTCAGGTTCAT
Organism: Microcambeva ribeirae; assembly: GCA_035222435.1. Lineage (NCBI taxonomy): Eukaryota > Metazoa > Chordata > Actinopteri > Siluriformes > Trichomycteridae > Microcambeva > Microcambeva ribeirae. The sequence continues at coordinate 25,760 of JAYECN010018353.1, read as the reverse complement.
TGCATTGGCTTGTTCAATATTTACTGTGTTTGCATAAATACCCCCAACAGTGAAAGTGTAAGTAGAGAAGTGTCGGGAGAGAGATCTCGCTAGCAGTGCTTCTAGCCAGAAGCAGGAAGTGCCATTAATCTCACCACATAACCTTTTTAGATGAAGAATTCCATTCTAATTTTGCAAATGCAAAGGATGTTGGGAGGATTTTCGGTTTCTCATACTTCTCACAGTGGTATCTGAGCTGCGGGAGAAACTTGATAAGCATGGTCTAACTTCCTTCTTTTTTATTGCACAGGACACTAGTAAAACTAAGTCTAGCTGCAATGATATTCTAAAAAGACACTGAACCCCAGAAGTGCAGAAGTGTTGGGAGGTAATTTAAGTGGCTCAAAAATACAGTTACTCAGTGGAACTTTTCTCCATTACCACATAATCTGCAATTTGTACCATTTATCATCATCAAAGCCTGTTATTTTAGGCTCTTCATTAGAAAGAATTTGAACACTGGATGCCAAGCCTCAGAAAATCTCTGAAGCTATCAAAGAACCTAAGTAATACCACACAGAGGCCTTTCTGTTTAATTTTCCCACTGGAATAAAAGGGAGCTGTGAATCAGTGATAAGAGTACATCCCTACATCTAATCTGAAAGCATCCCAATACTTCAACCACAAAGCCCAGAGCTGGGGAAAGCAACCTCCCACCCTGCAAAGCAGAGGTGACGCCTGTGCTGTTTGGGAATACAGGACACGCTGATGATGCTAAACTGACTCATTTGACGAGGATCTTTAAACAAGTTTATTTGCAATAGCACAGCTGTTCCTCTTGGGAAGGAAATGCATGCGTCCATAATTTTTATCTGTGAGGCAACTTTATGATCTGTGGTCACGGGAGGTGGCTACTGTGCTGTACAGGTCAAAGCCATGCAGTACTGGGGAATTCACATTGCCTTGGGAGCGGGATATTGCTGCAATGGAGCTGGAAGCTGACCCTGGGATGATTGTAGCTTGTAAATAACTTAGCTAATATCATCTACCTTCGCTATTTTTCTTTTCTTCTGACCAAAGGCCTCACCCACCCATCTAGCTTGTGGGCTCAATTCTCAGGCTGTGCAAACAGTGACAACTCCCCAGCTGCAAAATGCTCTCCACAAAGTCCTACCTGCTGTGGATATTGGTCAGGCATTTCCACTCCCAGCTCAGTCCAGATGAGCTTTAAAAGCCAACCCAGCCAGTTGTTACTGGGCTTTGTAGATTAGGCTGTGCTCACCTGAAACTTGCAACAGGCCCAAAGGATAATAACTCTATCTGATGGATTGGGACAAGAGTCGAGGGCATTAATGACTTCTGCAAGGACCCAGGAGAGGGTGTTTATGTGCAGAGACAGCAATATCGAAAGCTTTCTGCATCATGGTAACAATATAGGGGCCATCAGAGCAGGCTTTACTGCAATTTGCACCCATTTTATTACTCTTCTGCAATATCATAGTGTTATAAATTGTCCATCATGTAGTGAGGATTAGGTGCTTTGTAGTTAATGAAGGAAACTCGATTGACTCACTGGTTACAGAGAAATAACACTACCCATTTTCTGTCAATGTGGCATTTCTGGAACGCCATTTCCCCAGGCTCTGTGTTTCTGTGTCTAGGTATTGACTGCAATTAGGGAACAGATGAAAGGTGCTTGTTTAAAATCACAGTCTTCCATACTGTGGTGCATAAGATTTCTTGCCTGACTTTGCCCCCATTTGAGAATTATCTTGTCCAGCACAAACTGAGGTGCAATTGAGGCTGATGAAGAGTGAGGGTTTGAGTATTTGTTGCATCTTCAAATGCTCTCAAGCATAGATAAATAGACATCTTGTCCAATGCAACTGCAACAGTTTAATCTCGGGAACATGCAGGAACTCGAGCCCTCCTGCCCTGAGGGACTCCTGCCCATCTCCTGTGCAATCTGCTTAGAAACTGAGAGTTTGAAGGCTCTGAACAGAAGCTGTGGTGAGCTAAGCAGGGCAGCAAGGCAATGGGCTGCGATGTTGTACAGGAAGGGCGGTGATGTTGACAAGGAAATGAGGAGCTCCTGTTGAAGTTAGGCTGAGTTTTCTAAAGAACTTTTGTACTGTTTGCTATTGGGTGCTTGTTTTGCTTGCTATAAATACTGGCCTGGTTTTCATCTCTTTTTTTTTTTTTTTATGATTTTTTATTGTGTGTCAAAAATAGGACAGGATTGGAAAATGAACTTCAGTAATCTCCATCACAAATCTCCATCACAAAAAGTTACTTACAGCTGTCTGCATGACATTGCTCTTGTTTGACTTACTTCTATGCCTTGCATTTGTCATGCTGTCCTGAATTGACATCTCTCTGTTTTTGTCATTTTGCTGCCTTTTTTGCCTCTTTTCCTTGGCTTCGTTCCCTCACTTCTGCAGTTCTCTAATTCTTCTATTTTACTTTGCTTTCAGTTTATTTACTCCATGTGTTTTATTCTACCGTCACTGACTTTTCCTCTGAATGTCCATTACAGCTTGTCATTTTAAAGATAAATCCTTATTTTAACCTCTTTGCAATTACCGCTGCTTCAAACTGTGGTACCGCTGCACAGATTTAACAAGCTGCTTCTCCAAAAGTTTTTTATTTGTGTGTATGTGTCTGCTTGAAAACATTTCATTCAGAAGTAATTCCAGACTCCAATAACTAGCAGCAACAACACTCAATTAATTTATCAATGGTAAAACTTTCGTGTCTCAGGTCGTGTCATGTACTCACAGCCTAGAGCAAAGGGCGCTGTGAAATGGCAGTAGCGTTATATATTTATGGCTCTCTTATTTCCCTGTTAAACGTTGTGAAGGATTACAGCCCAGGCTGGTTCCTGTTCCGTTACCTCCTTCAACAATTTCTTCCAGCTCTAAAGACAAATGTGTGGAGAAGCTAATATATAATACCCTGAAAAGAGCTGAGATACTGGGATGCGCTCTTTCCATCAGTGCAATCATATATATGTGTGTATAGTGCTTGCTTGGTGTAGCTGAATGGGGGCTTGCATTGCAAAGTGAGCCTGAAATCCTCTGCAAAATTTATTTCCACTTTTCTCTGGCCTGCCCACAAAGACTAAGTTTAGTAGTGTGGCTAGGAACATAGACTAGATCCTGTTTTTGCTGCAAAAAGCCACCTAATTTGCAGCAGGGACATGAAATGACTCATGTGGGTGCTGATCATGCCCCAGTGCTCTGTCCCCTGACCTGCTTGGTCCCCTCGGCCCCACAGCAGCAGGGGCTGCACATGCTGAAGGGCTTGTCCTGCCCTGCACAGGAATGCTCTGCTCAGCCTGAATGGCTCTCACACAACCCTGTACCTGGCATTTCTCTCACTAAAGCATCTATTGAGTCTTTGTGTAATTTCTTTCTTTGCTTAACTGCAGCAGACAAGAGAATTTAAAAGGTAAACATGATTTTCAGCTCTGAATTGCCTCTGATACCACAGTCAAAGCTTTCTGGTGCCACAGTCATGTAATCATTGACAGAAGGCTTTTTATCGTTGCCTTTCAATGCACACAAGTGTGGGCCAAGTGCAATCCTGGACTCCATAAGGACTTGGATATCTGACTGTTGATTACAGATCAGTTCTGATGCTCTTCACCCTCTTGGACGGCAGCGAGAATAACGCGAAACCAGCAAGGAGCTAATTGCCACAGGCATCTCAAGTACTCCTTGCCTTCCCCGTGCTGTGAGATGTGGCTGCCGGACCAGCCTCCTCGCACGCTGCATTCCCCGAACGTCACTGCTCCCTCCGTGTGCCAGGGCGGACGGTGCCAGCATCACTCGCATCCCAGCATACAGCTGGGAAGCGGAACCAAGCTCCATCGCCTCTCCATCGCCTTCTCATGAGTGTTCATATGAGATCAAAGAAAAATAAAAAAGAGCCTTCGTGTGCAGCATCGATCAGAGTTTTAAACAAAGAAGTATTTCCATTCTTATTTCTGTTGACTTTTGTGCAGGGGGCACATGAAAGGACAAGATGAGGGACAACTCACAGCTCTGTGGACTTAGTTTTCTCATGTGCAATATCAAAGCAGTAATTGCTACCAGAAGTATGGGTGAGGTGCATTCATTAGAGTACGTAAGACATCTTTTGCTTCCCAGTGGAAAGCACCCTAAGTTAACTACGTACTTCAACACTCTAGTATGTCTTTTCTAGATGGTCTCCCAGGTGCAAACATCACTCGCTTTGCAGTGTTGATGTCTCCTAAGAAAACGTCTGCATTATCACACATGATCCATTTGGGGCATGTTAACATCACCTGCTTGTAATTCCACTGGTGCCAATCATAGCCCAGCAGTGCGAGCTTCCAGGTGTGAAGGAGAGGTGACAACCAAGAGCTGGCAGGTGCTGACAGGGCGTGCAAGCCGATAAGCAGCAAGCAGCAACAAGTATGACCTTAAATTTCCAAGCTGTAAGTAGTTGCTGTGCAGAAGGTGCGTTTGCAGCCCTAGGCATGAACTAGGTGTTGTTTTGCAGCAGCTACGGATGAACTTGTGCTGCTGCGCTGCAAAGGACACACATTGCTTTCTGTTGTTCCAAACCGACGTACCACAGACACCTCTTTGTGGGCTCCCCCACGTCACGTTGACACCAGTATATACACTGGCGGCTAGGCAGGGCCTGCAGCTGGTTGGGGGCTTTCTGCCTGTTTTTACAACAGGCAGCCTTGCCTGGCCTTTATCAACACAGTTTTAGCAGGTGGGCCCCATTTTGTAAAGTCTGAGTCTGGACCCAAACACAATTTTCTTCAGTATTCAAAGGGGATCTCCTCCTAGGTTTGGACATGCTCCATTCAGCTCGGAGCCCAGCTCCAGAGCTTGTGTTCCAATTAAAACTTCTTTGGGATCTTGGGCTGTGCCTTTGTACAGATCTGTCTCCCACTTAGGTCAGAGGAGTGTTGCTTTCTTGACATTGGCTTCAGAAAGGCATTTAGGCCATAAAAAGGTAAAACTGAGGCCAACTGGAATTTTCAAGCATCTACTTCCATATCTAACTTTTAATTGCCACTTAGGTTTGTGGAAATCTCCCTTTGTGATCATTTTTATTTCATTGAATGCATGGCCTTTTCTCTTTATTATTAACTCTATTTATTAACTTCTGTATTTATTATTAACTCACTGTACATGTCCCAAAAGACAGGCTTGTTTGGTTTGACCTCATAAATTCAAATGGTGACTGCTGAGGCGGTGGGTCATTTTCACCCAAAGATGCAGCACGGAGACAGGGTATCACAACTAGAGTTGAGAGTTTCTGCATGCAGCTATATGCTGAAGTGGGTTTTGGAAAGACTTGCTCTAGCTTAGGGAGGGTTTCTAAAGTTTCTGTGCTATTAGTTATCTTTTTGTTGTTTGTAGCAAAATTAAATTGAACGAGTCGTGCTCAGTGAGCAGCACCGAAACAACAGTTGGCTCGCAGTGCAGTGAGATGAATTTGAACTCGCTCACTTTCAGATACATGTTAAGCAACTTCCTGGTAAAAGTGTGATAGAGATAATTTGTATGAACAGCTGTTTCTCCAGCCGTGCAGAAAGAAGTGCTCCCAGCAGCAGTGGGTGGCTGCAGTCACTGCCTTTAAGCAGCCTCCTCTCAGTGACCTCTGCTTCCTGAGCTCACACTCCTCCACCCCTCTGCATGGTGCTTCTGGGCTGCGCTCACCTCTGAGACAGGGCCCCGGTTTCTGTTCAGAGTTCACGTGACACTTCTTGTGCTGGGTGAAGAAAATGCTCATATATCTGAATTTCATTTCAGAGGCCCCCTAAATGACAGCTGGTCTGCAAGTGCCCAGGAAAGCAGCAAGAGCAAAAGAGATGCTATCAGGCTTTAACGATCAGCACAGAGGCCTAGGAAACGTCTGCAGCTGCAGCAGCACCTGCCACCTCAAGATCCTCTGCATGTAGGTTAGCCCGCGAGAGGAAGGAAAGGGGAAGGAGCTCATGTGGTTACTAATGGTCACTTCTTAGCTCTATTACTGCTCTTACTGTGTAAATACAGGAAAGATATTTAAGGTTTCAACACACACACAAAAATATGTTTGTGCACGTAATAAGCTACTAAGCACCCTTGTCTCTGGAAAATAAGACGTTTTGAAAGCTTTTGCATCTATGAAGGGGGCAGCCTCCCAGCACAGCCGTGCAGTAAGGCTCAGGTCACCACTGTGGGATGCTTTCCAGCAATTAGGAAGCTGGCTGCAAAGTACCTGGATAAAGTGAAATCTTTTGTTACCACGATCATGTCTTTAGCTCTTTCCACATACCAGCTTTCCCATGAGCAGAAGTTGCCTAGCACTGCACCACAGCGAAATGCCCCAGGCTTTTAACCAGCAAACATCACCACGGTAGTGCTGTGGCTTCATTGCAGTATGTCCACAAGTGGCAAGGGGCAAAAAACATTGATCACAGTGCATGAAGGCTCTCTAGGACTAATGAGGACTATGAGGACTAACATATTTAGCACCTAGCTGCAGTCGTCCTTAGCTGAGGGAAGAACTGAGATCTGTAAGCAGCTGTGGTGGTGAGTTGCACACTTCAGAGGACCTTCCCTTTTCTAAGCAAGTTAGTGTCTCTACATCTTCACCAGAAGAATTTGTTCAAGCTAATGGAAATATGGAGGTATAGGTATGCACATAATTCACTGAAAAATCATTCACTATCTTAAAAGAAAAAAAGAAAAAAAAAGCCATTTTCAAAGTTCTGTGAGCTGCCAAGGTATATGGGAACAAGCTGAGATTTGGAGCTCATTTTTCCCTTTCACAAACCACACCTTGTCTTGCCTTTTACATCATGTCTTCTCTTTCCTGTGGCGTACTGTCCAAGTATGCTCTAAAACTCTTAGTACATCATTTCTCTCTGTCACATAAATTCAGGCAAAATAATCTGCAATGGAATTGTTTTAATTAGGGAAAGAATTGTTAGAGGGAATGCCAAAGGAAATGAGAAAAAACGTCCCACTCCCTTCTAACTGGGTGGAAAGATGTTCTTGGAGAGCTATGTGCTGAAAGTCATTTGTAGCATAACGTTTTGGCACGGTGCAATATTTTGTTTGATTGCTGTGGCAGCAGACATACCTACAATGGATTCATAGAGAGATTAAAGCCAGGAGAGCAATTTTTACTGGTGAGAACTAGCAAGAGATGGCTCACCAGTGAAAATAAGCACTTCTTCAAGACCTACCAGCTTACACAGGCAGATCAGCGGAGTCAGCAACAGTATTTGCAGCATTGCCATCTGGCCTTCCCTTGGAGGACAGGAGAAGAGAGTCACGTGCAGTACAGAGATGACTTGTTCAGGTGCAGTGTTGCAGAAATGCATTGTTTAAATCTTACTAACATTTGTAATGCAGTTATTGCTCAAGTTTATGGCTTAATTAGCACAGTTAATGGAACAAGTAATTGGGTCTCTCTCTGAGCTATGGCAAAAAAATAAAATACGGGTACTCAGATTCTTAGGTACTCAGTCACTTTCCTTGAACATATATTTGTCTCAAAAAAGGAGGTTCTTGAATTGTAGTCAAAGCCAAATAGCTTAAATCAGGATATTAAAAAAGATATCTGTATGTTTGACTTTGCTAATGCCAATCTACACTGGATCATCAGGATTCAGTGTGGGTCTTTCTGGTTTGAGCTTGACTGGCAAGTCAGTGCTTCAATGTCCTTTTAATAGCAAAGCAAAATAGTAAACCTTCCTCCAGGGACTGTAACTATTTTACTGTTATTTCCTCTGGGAGATTTTATAATTTCCAATCTCAGTGATCCTAAATTACTGAAGCCTTACTGGACAGCAAGAATTCACATGCTGAGAGTATGAGCAATTCATGTTGTTTGGCTGATCAGAAATGCTGTTTTCCTTCAGTGCGAACTGCAGCCATTGGATACATGTATTTGTTTTTTCTGACACTCCGGAGAAATGACTCCTGCATTGCTGACTCACGCAGAAAGGAAAGCAGGGAAGCAGCAAGTATAGCACATTTCCTTGATCTGAGGAAGCTGCCCAGTAAAAGCACTTTGTGATTTCCCTAGGTGGATTTACTGAATTAACCAGCTTATTCCCATATTCCCTGGGGAGAACCCTTGATCCATGACATTGGAAAACTGAGACTTGATAAAGATTTTTTGGTTAATTTAAAAATATATATATTTTGCATGCTTTGAAAGGAAAGAGCATTTTATTCTATAGGCATCCCTCATGAAAATCTTTTAAAAATATTTAGAATCTTCTCATGTGTTCTTCCTTCTGTTTTTATTGCCACTCCTATTCCCTTTGCACATCCCATTTTGCCACTAAAATGTCAGAATGAAGGAGTAAACAAAATCAGAAAAAGCTAAAACATAAATCCAGGCTGCCTTGAAGAAACTACTCTAGTTTTGAATGAAAAAATAGCAATATTCAGAATAATGTAGCTGTCTAATGAAAGCAAGCGTACAATTTATTTTTTTTTCATTAAGCTTTCAGGTTTTAGAAGCACTGGCAATAACTATGGTGATTATGTGATTACTTTCCTGCTATAAAAATGCAGCAGCTTTTCTGGTAGAGTTCAAAAGATTAATCAGAACAGCTGGAGACGGGAAGAATGACACAGGAAACTGTAAACAACTTGCTACATTACTTTGATTGTTTTCTTAGCTTGTTTTTCCTACTGATGTTTTTCACATCCAATAAAAGTGATTGTATGCAAATGGAAAGGTATTGCTAATGACGCAGTCTAAAGAGCTTACAAAGCACTGGAACTGAGATAGTTTCCCACCTGCAGACCCTGAAGAATAGTGGCATTTCCTTCTTCTTGCCAGAGGCTCCTCCTTAATTATTAGTGTTTACTGTTGCATAGATATACACATGAGATCAGGACATTGGTGCCGTGCAGAAATATTGAATGGAAGTACAGCTGTCATCCCAAAGGATGATAGACTTAGAAGGCAGGATGGAAGGTGCATGACAGAAGAACATGTCCATGGTCATACACTAGCTTTAATGGAGCAACATCCGAAGTCTCCAGAGAGGACAGTGGAGAGGTGGGGAGGAGGGGGAGAGGAAGCCTTTTATGCTCTACGCTAAGCAAATTACAAAACTAAAATCAGTAATCTAAGTTAAACCAATATCATCCTTCCATGAACACTGTTAGATCGCTTCACTCCTGCCCCACGTACTTGTTTTAGTTTAATTAAAAGTAGAAAGTCACCTTCACAAGTAGACGGACATAGCCACCTATAAGACTGAGAAGGCTTCATTAATTACTTTTCATGGAGAAAAAAAAAACAAGAAAAAGGTTCATAACCAATGGGCAGAAACCATGGTTAAATCAGATGACTTTGAAAACTGCTTTGTTTCTTTTTTCTTTCTTTCTTTTTTTTTTTTTTTTTTTTTTCCCCTTTTCTGTTGTGAGCTTGATTATTACTGGACAAACTATTGAGGTCCATGGTGGGTTTTACATTTCTTGATGTCTTCAGATCGAGAATGTCATAACAAAACACAAGTTATTGGAGTCTGCCAGAATAAAAAGAAAATATATAGGTTAGATTAAACCTTCTAATAAAAAAATCTTCTAATCTTATAAGTTAAATCTTCTAATAGCTTTCCGGCCATAAACTCCAGGAATCTCTGGAAGAATGTGAGAACAGGAGACAAAGTGTGGGAGACAGTTTAGTTGTGAAAATGCCTGATACTACAAATCTGTGTTGCTTCTTCTCATTAGCTGAGGGCTCAGGGCCAAACACTCCTCCTTCTCTAATCCGTGGCTACTAGGAAGGTGAGGTTCATCAGCTTTCTTGTTTTCGACTAATCTTTTCTCCTCTCTGGGCTTCTCTGCCCTCTTCCCAGGCTCTTCTTACTTGTTCAAATTTTGATTTCTTGTATAAATATCTTCCAGTAGGGCAGAAAGGAGCAGCAATGGTTGCTGCTTCATGGGTTCTGCCCCGGAACCTTCAGTCTAGCGTGGAAGTAGAAGCTCAGGCTGAGATATTTCTGTGACCTTTATTAATTAGCCTCACATCAAATGCCTTGTCCAAGCCCTTATTCCCAACAATAATCCCTGTGAACTGATAAATGGTCTTTTCTACGAATGGCTCCCTCACATATTGTCTGAGCTGGATGAGCCTGCCTGCAAAAAGAGAGGCTTTGCTCCAAAAACATTGACAGTCACATGTAAATACTCACATATTTTCTACAGGCCTTTGCTTGGTTTATTTTGTAGATTATTTGCAAGCAGCAGATGCTGAGTTTAGGCCATGAGGCTGCCCTAAAGCATCACAAGACTTTCTTTTGACAATGTATGTCCCTTAGCCAGAAGCTAATGCAGCCAGAATGGTGATGGAGAGGAAAAGTGGAGGAGAGCTTTACAGCCACTGCCTTACAGACAACCCATCCCACAACCCCTAACTGACATTGAGTGCTTTTAATCCTCCTTTCCATAGAAATCTGTCTGTTAGCCACAGATTTAGCTGGCGCTCTGTCATATCACAAGTTGTGCTCAGGTCTAATATTCTGTTTAATACAAACTATCTCTGTATTTACCACCTTCTACCTGGTGCTTAAACTGAAGCCCATCTCCAAAATCAGGAATCTGATCTATACAGCCAGGTAAAACCTGGCTTTGCAGCTCACAGGTCTGCAAGACATTCAGCAACAAAAAGAATGGAGGCAAGCCTGTATAATACTGCTTGTGACCGACTCAAGGGCAAATTATACTTTGAAGACGAATGGCATTTTTTGCCATTTAATTCAATTTACATACATTGCATGCATTTTAAATTCTTGGCCCCAGTGCAGTAAGAGCTTGTGTTTCCTTGTTTCCATCTAAGCCCTCTGTGTCAACCTTTACTGCCCTGCTCTTCCAAAGAATAATGTCCATTTTGATGGAGTATCCCTTTCAGTTTAGTTTAATTTTGTTCATATTCTTTACTATCATATGAAAACCATCCCTCCCTAAAGCAGTCTGAGCTGTACTCCCTGGAATTTAGTCACTTGTCAAAACAACCCTAAACAATTTTGATGTTTTAGAAGCAAGCTGTAACTATTGTCTCCCTCCACCCTATTGTGTTTTCGTTCTAAATGGAACTGTTGCCTTTCCTTGACTAATTTCAAAGTTTTTGTTATCACATCAGAAACACAATATCTTAAAAACCTCAAATAGAGCTTTAAGCAGCAGAGCACATCTCTGTATTTAGGCATTTCAAAAGAAATTGTGCTTCCCCACAGATAGCGGAGTGAATAAACCACTTGAACTGATTATTGTCGTCAGGAGGTCTCATCCACAGAATTTCTGAATTCAAATTGCTTCAAACTTTATCATACTTAAAATCCTTTATGGTCTTTCTTGAAATAAAAGTAACCTTTTACTTCTTGAAAGAGCCTAAAGGTTAAAAACCAACTTAAATCGTAAACTGAACGAGATACTGCCTGAGCACCTTCCATAGAATGTCAGAAGCAGTAGAGAAGTCCTTACTTCCCTGTATAGGAATATTTGCACTAAGCTCTGTGAGATTAACATTAATAAAGTGGAATTTTTCGATGGGAGAAAAGTGACAGAAAGGAGGAAGGGAATAATGAAATAAATAAATAAATAAATAAATAAAACAGCTGTTGGATTGTGTAATATATGGTAAAACAGACCTCCCTCTACCACAATCACATAGGGAATTTTTGCATCACTTTTTTTATTGAGATGATCAGATTCTGGCAGATCATTCCATGTGAAAATTACCTTGGCAGGAGGTGCAGATACAGAAAAGCAAAAGCCAAATCACATTGTGAATAGTTCTCATACATTTTTTTTTCCTGAGTGTCCTGATCTAAAACACATTAGAGGTATGCAGCTGTCACTGAGGTTCCTTCAATTGCTTTGAAAATGAGGAAAAAGGCTGTAAACAGGTACTGTAAGTGGGAGCCTGCTGAGGAACTTGAGTTTGGACATACTGTACTAAAGCCACCTCACACCATGGAAAAAGTCAGCAGTCACATTCAGTTACAAGAGCTTAGGCTAGAGGTGACAAGTGCAGGAATCAATGGGCTGAGATGCCCATCTACAAGGAAAGGACAGAGAAATGAAAGAGACAGAAAGCGTTTCTGGAAATTGCTACAATTTGGTCATCCAAGTGTAGTGAGGAGTCGGTCATAACTTTGAGGAATGAGAGCTGCACATCTTTGAGTAAAAGTAGTGAAAATGTTTTGGCCAGTTCTTAAAAGCGCTTCCCATTCCAGCCAGACACACTCTGGACTTGCATGGATACATCCTGAGCTGGCTGCTCCTCGTCTGCAGAGTTACTGGAAGGCATTTTGACGCTGTAGAAGCAATAGTGGCCTCATACCTTGACAGTGGGAGCACAGGAACATGAGCAAGATTTGGACTCCTGGGGGTTTGTTGGCCTCCTAGTGGAGACCTGTTGTAGGACTCCTCATGACACACAATACATCAGTCAAGATATCATTTTCTTTGGCATGGCTGTGTCTGCCCTGCACAGTTGGTGAGGTTTTGGCAATATAGCTGACTCTCCCTGAGGAGATTTTTTGCCGCACTTCTGTCTGCTTGAATACAGCGAAACCCTCCTCAATGTCCATGAAAGCAATGGGAATCTCTGACAGTCTGTAAAAAATGCCTCAGGGAACGTCATTCCAAGAAGATGCCCCTGCTCTGGGTTGCTAAGTCTTTCCAGAAATATATTCCTTATTGTGGGAGCAGCTACTGAAAGGTCATTCTAACCTGCCTGCTGCTCCATACCTAGGTACGACAGTCACCGCTAGATAAAACCAGTGGATTCTCAGATTGTAAATCAGAAATCACCATCTGCTCAGTATTTCCACAGAGTGCTTGCTATTTTTTTAGACTGATTCTGCCTAACACACATTCTTGCTGCCATTGGGGTCAAGAGGAGTTTTTTGTTACAGGTGACCTTAGAGGTTGCACCTACAGAAGATGGTAAATTGAGCACCCATACTGCCACTCCGATTCATGAGGAATCAAAGAAGCAAAAGCAAGTTTTAAGGACAATGAAAATACATGCTTGCCAGTATGCAACTATTGCTGTGCAGATGTATATGAAATACATATAACAAAATGCAAGATGGTTAAATAAATCCTACTTTGCTTTAGCTGAGGATTTGCAAGCTGAAAATAGTGTCCCTTTTGGGTGAAGAAAAATGCTTTAGGCTGAGGCTGTTCCTCAGACCATTCTATAATTCAAACTATGACCAAACACACAAGCCCCTGAAATTTTGTCCCCAAATCATTACTCTTGCCTGCTCCCGCACTTTGTTTCCCTGCAGTTTACACATATTGTTCAAATTGACAATCACGGAATAATATGTTTGCTGCTCAAGAAGCACCTCCTTTCATAGTGCACTTAAGCAGTATTCTTTGTGATACCTAGGAGTATGCTAAGAAAGGTGAACTGGTCAGTTGTGTGATGGACTGCAAGTTAGCTGATGGCTGCTATGGACTTCCAGTTTTGTGGCTTTTCTTTTTATTTCGTAACACAGCCTGGAACTACTACTGTCCTTAACTAGAGGCTCCTAAAGGTCAGTTTAAAACTTAAATCAAAGCTGAGAAATCCATTATCTAATGAAAAAGAACTCTCCTTTTATTTGTTTATGGCTAGTTTTTTCCAAATCCAGATAATTTAAGTTGGACACTAGAACTCCACCATTCCAGTAATCTATTTTTCTTAGCATTTGGGATGTTTGTAGGCAAGAAAGCAAGAAAGATGGGGGAACTGGGCTGATGATGGAGACTTAGAAATGTTTTTTACATTTCCAAAATTCCTTCACTGGTAAGACTTTGAAATCTTACAGCTGCTGCCTTTTGCTTGTGTGATTATTTCTCCAGCTGGGTGGAAATGCTGCAAAACCATTCTGTGATCTGTCACAGAAAATATTTTGACTCAGCCATCAATGACATAGAAGTTCCTGCTGAATGATAATTTCTAACTCTGGTGGTGGATTGGATAAAAAATGATTCTTAAATTGTTATATATAGAATTGAAGTATATAGGGTGCTTTTCTTTCCCGAGAAAAGTTGTACAGTTTATCTATTTAAGAATTTGAATGTTGGTTCCTTATGTTTCTTTTATTCTTTAAAGCGCCAGTGGGATAACTTGTACAGCTTAGTGGGATAACTTGTACAGCTTTTTGTGATAGTGAAGGAAAGGGTTAAGAGGGCTGTACATTTTCCTTGGAGACTCTTTCTAGCCCTGTACTAAGTTCAAGGATAAAAAGCCTGCAAATCAGAAAGAAGAATTTCTTTGAGCTGGACTTCAGGGTACCCTCCTATGTGCTTGAGAAAATGAAATTGGAGGTGATGGAAAAGTGGTCCAGGAGAGCTGTGAGGTAGAAAACAATCTGGAAAAGTGCTAGAAAGAACCTATTCCAGTTGCTTTGTAGAAGTTTCCCCTGGCAGTTCTGGGATCTTTTGCAAAATGTCTCTGTTATCAAAACCCTGAAGAGAAGTGATTCAGACATTCATCAGACAGGGCTGGCAGACTGCTGGCCACCTGGAAAGGCGGGGGGATGCTCAGGGATGTGGGCTGATGAGTGGTCTGCCACGTAGTGCAAGTGGTCTGTGGCATGAAGGGGAATTGAAGCAAATTCATTTCAGCTCCCCACATTGCCATGAGAGAACACCACAAATCTTGGTGATTCTGTTTTCATTCAGATCTTCCATTTTATTACTTAAATATTTCCTGTTTGGTAGCCAATAGGTGTTCTTGTGTTAAAAACATAAAGATTCTGCTTTCTCACACTTGCATTATACTAGCACATGAGTTGAACGACACAACCTCCCAGCCTCTGTAGCAGTAAATATGTATCAGACCTTGGCAGTGCTTGACAAAAGAGAGATTAATCCTTCACAATTGCAAACACACAAAAATACCTGGAAAGAAGCTTAAACACTTCAAATGCAAGTGTTTGTTTATTACTGTCTTGTGATACTGCTCCACAAGATCAGGCAATGACTGACAAACATTTCTTCTCTTCCTTGTTGCTCTCCAGGGCATAAGCTAATGGTTGGAGATCAAGAGGGAATCTGTCTCACGTGTACAAGAACAACACTACGTACCTGACACAGCAGGGTTCATTACCTCAGCTTGTACCTCAAAATCTTGCCTTTGTTTGAAGGGAGAAAACTAGGTTAGAATGGATGGATCCTCAGAGGATACCAGGCAAAATCAGTCGGTAACACAGATTTCCCGGCCTGCCTATACAAAATTGTTGAGGAGGACATACAGACTTCAGCAGAAGAAATGGGTCTCACTTGAGACTGTCATTAGAGAGCACCAGTCAAGTCTTTCACAAAAACTGATATTACTTGACTTTTGCTTTCCATAAGAAAGAGCTTCTAAGGGTCACTTCTTTTGACTATTTCCAGTAATACTTGTGCATCTAAGAAAATCCCAGAGCGAATGAGTCTAGACTGATAACACACATTCTATGGCTAGTTTGGAGTCATTTAGCAGAAAAGCAAAACATTTTCTGTAATTTGTTTCATAATTTGGCACTTAAGGTTTTTACCCAGCAAAGAAAAGAGAAAGGGCAGCCAAATTCTTGGATGAATTATATTGAATTTCTTCAAATTTCACAAGATTTAAGTGGATGAAGAATTAGGCTGTTGTCTTCATTTTCAAGAGTCACACTCTTTGTGTGAACCCACACTGTACTCAGTTACTCCAGAGCCTCTGTGTAGAGTTAGGGTCTAGGCACTAAAACAAGAGTGGCAGGATCTGATCCATGGTGCTCTTGTCCAGTTTCTCAGGCTTGCTCACAAAGCTTGTGACTGGTTGCACGTTCGTTGGGATTGTCATCAACTCCAGACGTTAACAAGGTGAACAATGTCTGGAGCCTCTTGGAAGCTTATATCCGAGAGAGGCCATAGGCTGGCCCTTGCCTGTGGACTGTGTTTTTGGCAGTGAGGGCATAAGTCACTTTGCCAGGGAAGATGAAGGACCAAAAAGGCACCCGTTCAGTTACCTAAACACAGTCAACAAGCTTAATTTAGATGTCTTAGGGGGTCTAATACATCTTTATATGAGACATGGCCTGTGAGAGATTGACACATTTCAAGCCGGACAGCTGAAGACCAGCTGGGATATTTTTAGGCATTGAAAAGGCTCAGGACACCTATGTTTAAATGAATGAATCCCACCCTTAGAGTCAAATGAAGCCAGTAAGTAGGGGATGTAGTTAGCAAAATGAGACCCTGAGGTGAAAGGACAAGCCCTACAGAGGACAGCCACATTATAGCCACAACCGCCTCTAGTGAAAAACCCAAGGGTATAAACAGCCTTTGAAAGAGAAGAAAAGATGTTTGTTAAGATGCAGAGGGGAAAATAGCAGATATGAGGAAAAAAAAAAAAAAAAAAGACAAAGAAAGAAAGAAAAAAAGAATATCAGAATATGGAGAAGAAAAAGCCAAAAAAAAACAGGCACTGTATTAGAGAAACATGTCCTATAAGGGGGGAGGGGGGGGATGATATGAAGGGTGACAAACAAAGAGGGAGTGTAGATCAGATTAGAAAAAACGTGTATAATCTTCCCATTTCAAAATAGATAATGTAATACACTCCGTTCTATAAAGCTGTTTTCAAGCACTTTTCAAACACTTTTCCTTGAACATAATAAATCATTGGTTTCTCCAGAGACACAGAGCATGCTCTGTTAAAGCTTTCCTTAATTCTTGCAGAAGATTTCAGAACCTCAATTTCTCTTTGCCATTTCCATACTACAACTAACATACATATTCCCAGATAATGAAAATAAAAGGACATGAGCCTGACAGCATTTAGGATAAAAGAATAAACCATGCAAGGTGGAAATGGACAATAAGTACGGGCATTTTAGTTTTTCTCCCCAAACAATCTGTCAGGAGTTGTCTCTCTGAAGTAAGGGCAATTGCAGTGCTGCAGTTAGGGCAGAATGATTGCCAGATGCCTCTAATTTCATTTTGATTTCTACTATTTTTTATGGTTCATTTTTATTTGAAAGCTATTATTCACTGGAATAAGCTTGAACAACTGTAAACCTTTCTTGGTGATGTGGATTAGGAACATCTAAACAAATGTCATCTGAACAGATTAAGTGTGCACATTCCATTTGTCTTTATCTCATTAAGTTTTAACATAGAATACACTGTACATACTGGAGAACACACAGATCATATATGTGTACTTGAAGGAGACGATCCGTTGATAACTACAGACTCCAGATTTTGCCTAGCAGTCACCTGGGATTAATTCCCAGATTGCACAGAACATATCAGTTTCATAGACCTCATAAAAGCAGGATTAAGATTTCAACCCTATATTAAGGTACATGCCATATTTTCAGCTTGGAGCTACTTTGAAAAGGAAAGAGAGCATGGAGAATATTTTCTTAGGAGAAAATGTGATGCAGAATTGACACTACAAAACCCTCCTTATCTTGGCAGGCAGGCCAGTATGGTATTTTCCTAATGCTCTATGTCAGGAAATAGCAACCTATCTAAAAAGGCGGAAACAGGATATATTTTCTTTCCCAAATTAGAAGTTAAAATGGGTCCACTATAAACCCACTAGACTCCAGGAGATGCTGCATTTCCAAGAGAGAAGATGCTACTGATGATGGCATCCTAATTCTTTATGACACAATGGTTTCCAGCTCAATTTAGACATAAAATGAAGCAGGGAAGCATTACCTCTTAGAAATGTCCTTTTTAGGATGCAGCTTCCAGCTCCAGGCCACATACCATCACAAAATATGTGTCCCACCTATGCTTTCCGGCTCTGTTTCTTGATCTCTGTTACAGACTACTGCAACTCATAGATCTATTCTTAGTAAATGTAATGCAGTAAAGTTTTATTATGTGTTGTATCTCTCATATTTGAATAACAGAAAAAGACAAACTCCTGCTGTACTCTATCTCTTATGCTGTTATTATGCTTGATTTGCTGAAGCAATAGAGACTAGTCAAATATTAACAATCTTTAGAGTTTTTACAAATGCCAAGGCTGTTTTGCCTCAAGCCAGAAATTCTAGAGAAATGTTTTCTTGACAAATAAAAAGGACGTAAAAAAGCCTGATTGAGTGCCACGTATATGGAGGTCACACTGTTCTCCAGTGAACTGGACTGAAAAAACTCAAAGCCTCATTTAGAAATGCCCGGCCTGTTTCCCTTGGACTGGGTCAGTTGCCATGGCATCTGAACAGCTCTTTGAAGAGAACCAAGAGCCGATGTGAGCTACATCTGAGTCATCAGAGTGCCTAACCTGGAAAAAAAAAAAAAAAAAGTTGCCTAAAACTAGCACAGGTGCTACTGGTTTATGTATTGGTTTTAGATGAAGCATATTAGTTTATGAGCAAAGAAATCATTCACTTAGCCATAGGGCTTGTCAAAGAATTAGAAGGTGCTTCTGTCATCACAACAGGTGTCAGAGAAGATGGTAATAGAAGACAAAATTATAATCCAGTGCTCAGAGTAACAGGACACCTGTTTTGTACAGAGCAAGGGTGGTGATTTTAGTTGCATCTTTGCAGTAATGCTTGCCCAAATATACAATCAGGAAGCACAAGTTTACTAGCAAAGAAGGAGAAGAGGAGCCTGTAGCCACATCATCCGTGCTAGTGTGATACATTTAACTTATTTTGGCTGGGTAATGGAGAGATGCCTGATAAGCACAGGGCTGTGTTCACCTCCAAAGGGAGATCTGACATCCCTTTCTGTTAGCTGACCAATTCTTGGCATGTGTGGGGTCTGGGGTCTCATTCAATGCCCAAGCTTATTACAGTTTTTGCAAGGGCAAGAAAAACAACATGAAAAATGAAGGGCCACAGGTTTTTTTCTCAAGCCTGTGATCAGCCCCTGTCAAACACATTTTCTTCCAGTAAGAGCAGAAGAGTATACTGACTGTCTGTGGAATAGCAGGAGCCAGAATTCATAAGCATATGGAGAAATTCCTCCTAAACTATTAGAAGCTACAAAAGACTATGAATATAATGTTATATGTCTATGCAAAGTACTAGACAACTCCTATTTCAATGCAACATGCTCTCTCTTTTCTGGAGGTAACCAGTGTTGCACCTTCTTTTATTTAAAAGAAAGAAAATGTAAATTGTCACTTTTTTGCAATCTCGCTTCTTATTTAATCTACTGTTGTGCATTACTAACTAATATGGAAATAATAAAATGTATATATGTATTTCCTAAACAAAAGTGGTAGGAAGTGTCCCAGGAAGTGTCCCTGTTTATATTCCAGACTCATGCCTACCTCTAAAAAATAGGGAATGGACCTATCCTGCTGCTAATTCTGCTTTGACTACCATTCTGGTCTACAGAGCTAGGGCATGGTGACCTCATTTGTAAGTCATTCTCTTCTGCCCCGAAACACAGAAAAAACTGCTAATTATACAGCCAGGCCTGAAGAAGGAAAAATGCATCACATGGGCCCCAGGTCTGCAATCTATCAGGTTCATAATCTAGGACCCAGATATTCACATTATGTGAAACAAACCCTGCCCATTTGGCCCTGAGATCCCCAAGCCATCTGCCATTCCTGCTAATGAAAGAGGGCACAGGCAGATGCAGGCGAGTTCCTTTGGAATGTTCTGTCCACTGTAAAAGAAAAAATTTGCCTTTCACATGAAGTCATTTTGCCAGTGTTTTGAATAGTATTTTCCGCATGTTTTTTCTGTGAGATCAGCAGTCATGCCCTACTGTTCCACATTATCAGCCTTTTTTTTTTTCCACCCTGTGTT
The DNA here is from genome assembly GCA_035222435.1 of Microcambeva ribeirae. Taxonomy (NCBI): domain Eukaryota; kingdom Metazoa; phylum Chordata; class Actinopteri; order Siluriformes; family Trichomycteridae; genus Microcambeva; species Microcambeva ribeirae. Next base: position 6,025 of record JAYECN010018353.1, on the reverse strand, counting down.
TTACATTAGCAAATCGGCCAGCTCTGAGATCATATCATATTACGTAAGTTTCTTGTTTTCTTTTTTTTTTTTTTTTTTCAGTTTCTGTGTTTTTCTAATTAATAGGAAGTGGCTCTCCATTATGGCCCGGAGATGATAAACGGCTTCCTTTGCTCCCTGCGACGAGCCAGCTGTTCCCGGAGCTGCCCTGTGCAGCACTGCCAGCCCCCCGGCTGCAGAGGCTTCGCAGAGGAACAGCCATTCCAATGAGGGGACAACGGGGTCCTCGGTGGCTATGGGTCATCACCAGCCCAGAACCCTGGCAGAAAAGGACTATTAGCGTAAAGTAAACACATTGACTGCACTTATGATAAACTTTGACCTGTAATTTCCTCCCTGACCTGCATGTAGGCTCTGCTGCAAGTAGGATTCATTTCACCTAAACGTTAACCTACTAAAAGATTATGGCCTGAACTACTGTGATGGTTACCGAGGCTTCCATGGTAATCACATGGAGGACAAGTCAGCCCATTAAAGTGGGATGCCTCTTCTCAGAAAGTGCCCTACTTGCCACTGGCTGTAGTGGGAACCTAGACAGATATCAAACTAAGTATCTAATTTCCATCCAGATGGCTAAAAGGAGATGATATGAATCCTGTCTTGCATGGGTTGTTGCACCAGTTGTAGCATGAACTGTGTGCACAAAGGTTTTCCTTACATTGTAGCCTAAGACATTCAATGCTACTTCTGTTTTCTATTTTGAAGCTGTTGACTTTCCTTTTCCTCTCTCTCTCTCTCTTTCTGTTAGTGGAACTGGCAAATAATTTGCAGCAAATCACATACTTCAGAAATAGATGTGTCAGAAAAAAAGATCTGGTGGTACTTTCTGATTTTTCACAAAAGCATATGATTTTCAAAGTTCAGTGACCACTTCATTTGCAGGCAGTGGGGTAAGGATATTGAATACTTTAAATTCAAACAGTGCTTGGTAGTCTGGTTTGAATATATTGACCATGGAGTATTTTTGTGTTCTGTGACAAAGTAAATACTAGATGTTATTTGCAGTAACTCATTTTGCTGTGCTCAGCCCTGGATTAAAAGCATGGCCACAGTCTGTCACCATAACTCAGTGGCATGGCAGTACTTTTGAGCTGAGATGGAATTATTTAAACTGCTGAAACATGATTGCTTGAGAATTTCTAGTTTAAAAATTAGGTTTCACGAGCTGAAAATTTCTTTTCTGCAAGTGATCTCTAATATGCACTTAATGTTAATATTTGTTAAGAATGCTGCTAGTGAATTAGTTATGTGGATGTTATTAGTGATTAGTTATTAGTGAATGTGTTAGTTTATTTGCTAGACTATCCTGGAAAAAAAATCAACTATGGAAAGGACAATGATATCCATATATATATTCAAAACTTTTGATTGAATTAATAATTGGTTTTACAAAAATAGCAGGAAATGTTGCATCTTCATTGCATGTCATTTCTTCTCAAAGACAATATGGACAATCATTTAGCTGTTTAAATGATTGTTATGTAGAACTGGTCATTTTTAAGCCTAGTGATTCTACTCTGCAGATAGAAGCCTGATGATAATTTTTGGCTTGGGAAACAAACACGTGAGGCCTACAGTTCTTTTTAGACAGGGCTGGAGTAGCTAGAATTAGGCAGTGTCACAGAACAGAACATTATTGTACTGTCTGTTACAGTGAAATGCCTTTTTGACAAAGCTCAGCATATAGCAGACTTTTTGTAGTGTCTTCACTAACTGTCCTTTTCTGAGAGTCCTTTGGGCTGCAGGACTCTCCCAAGGAATCTGTAATCTTCTTTTTTTCCATTGACTTGTCTAGAAAGTGAGTACCTTCCAATGGATGATTCTAATGCATTACTTTGTTGTCCTTCATCTGTTTTCATTTTAATATTCTATATTTCTATCCCATGTGAACTGAGACTTCCAAATCTGTGTTCCTTACAGTGGGCCAGAGTACTCACCAGTTGATAAACTCTATGCCCTTTATTAACTGGTCACAAAATGCAGAGGGCAGAGCTCTGGAAAGGACATAGGGAGTGACTTGAAGGGAATGGGATGGGATCTGGTTCTTGGGTCTCTGGTAGCTATGTACTATGGTACCAGAAGTTAATGAGAGACACGAGTCAGAGGACCATGTTCCATGGAGGTAAGTTTATTCAGAAACCATGCTCCAAGCACAGCTCCAAGCATACAGGGATCTGAAAGCAGGTTCCAGTTCAGTAGCCTGGTGACCATTCTGCTAGGTGTAGAAAGCATTCTGTTTTAAGGCTTCTTGTTACTTTTTTTTTTTTTTTTTCCACAGGAAAATATATTGAATTATTATTATTATTATGCTTTCTTTGTAGTCTGAAGAGCTGATCAATACCACATTCTTATTGGTAATTTGGCAGTGCTACCAATAAACACTACCAATAATCCCAGAGATTTAGGAGACTGATAAAGTACTTTTGAGGTTTATAACTCACTAGCCTTTCTCTGACCTACTTTGGTAAAGACTAAAAAGAATTAACATCACCGAAAGTGATTGTGTTCACAGTTACGGCTGTGACGGGTTTATGCAACTTGACTCGAAGAACTTTCAATTTATGCACAATTTATGCAAGTCTTACTGCATTATCTGGAGAATGTAGAGTCTTCCAACATGAAGAAATCAAGTCAGGCATGAAGACTGATCCTAGGAAAGAAAGGAAAAGAACAAATATCAGTAGTACATATGATCTGTGGTAAGACAAATGGTTATTCTCTAGCCTTTTTAGACTAGTACTCCTATAGGCATTAGAAAAATCAAAATAAAAAGGAAAAGGAGGCTGGGAAAACATCCATCCTTACCATTGTAAACCATACACAACACCTGAAAATGCCTAGGATTCCAGTAAGGATTGAAAATATAGTACTTTTTTTGTTTGTTTGCTTGGTTTTTCACCAACAGTACTAGTATTCTTTACTGTATAGTCAATGTGAGGGATATAGCCTGGCAAATTCTATAAATATTACAAGAGATATTTACTCAAATTTTGCTTCACCCAGAGTTACAGCATTTTTATTTACTTTCTTGGGTGACTCTCTTCCCTGGGCACAGCATGAAAGTAAATGTTGCTCTCTGAGGATATTAAATGATTGACACTTAGGTTATGTCTACAAAGAGAAAGAAGTGTAAGGCCCAGCTCATGTGGCTATAATGCCCCCGTTACCTGAACTAATTCAAGGATCTCTGTTTATGGCTGAAAAATACTCATTGATCAATTATTACACAAAGTAATATTAAACAATTAATTAAGGACATATCAGAAAATGATGTACTGTAGACTCTGCCTCCATACAAAAAGAGTATGTTATCAATATGCATGCAAGATGTATGCAATAGTATGTTATAGTATGTATGTTATCTGGGCTGAACTGAACACCTGCTTGCTTCCTTGCTTTGTGGGTAATTAGTCTTTGTTAACCTGCCGAAAACTTTCTTTAGCTTGAGTGCTCCTAATGGCACTCTGATATGCGCAGTGCTTCGTCTCTAATTATATAGCACATATAATAATAAGATTAAGCTCCTCTTTCTGCTTCCCCGCAACTGGCAAAGAAAAGTAACTGAAATACCCATCTATATATAAACAGGAAAGATTGAAAATTAGTTTTGAAGACAGACAGCGAGATAGCAGTGGAAACTCCCAAGAGAAGAGCTTGTCTCTAGCTCAGGCCAAGGGAAACAAAATGGTCTCAGCGATATAGGAAGGCTGGCAGTTACAAAGGATGGTCCTTGTCCCTCCACACACGCTGTGGCCAGGCCAGCTGGATTTCCTAGCAACCTGGTCCGGTAAACTGGAAAATTTCAATAGAAAAATGCAGATTTTTGCAAAATGAAACAGAAAGAAGTTAACATACATTGTCTTCCTGCTTTAATTGCCCCATGATATTGCTGTTTTCAGCTTACAGACTGCTACAGGTTTCTCTACCTATGCCAATTTACAGAATTTACAAGTGAAAAAAATGAAGATATTGGTTGCTGACTACATAGCAAATAGACTGCTTACACAAACACTCCAATGTCAGAACCTACTGCAGTGTTCACATGTGAAATTTCCGTTTTAGCCTGTTTACATGAGCAGGAAAATTGAAGTGCTTTGGTTAAGATGAAGACCTTTCCTTTTCTAATCAAGAGGTGGAGAGCTGGAATTGGATGTTAGATGAAAGCCCTTGTTTTGGAAACAAGTTCTGTGCCCCTGAGGTAGGTCCCCGGCCTATGCCAAGGCTGCAGAAGTGCAGGTCCCCTGCAGCTCTACTATTAGCCTATTAAGTGCTTGTTTAACAACCAAATGTGCTATGACCATGTCTTTGAAGAGGGCTTTATTTTGGCATAGCATTTAAGCTTTATATTTTAAAACCATTTAGTTAATGTTTCCTTTAGCCTTTGATCACTGTTTACTATTCCACATACCTGTTTCTATTTTAGGTCAGAAACAGCATTTGTATGTGTCTAAGAGTACACACATCTAAGAGCCTATTTCTGCATGCATAATGCAGAGAGCAATTTTAGGTCTATATCACATACTGAGAAGTGGACAGTATGCCAGGAGGATTATACAACCAGTCATGTGTTTTGCAAATCTGAAGGACAGGTTTCAATTAAGGAAACCTAGGTTCAGCTGTAGCAGAAATCAGTGCCAGGTAGCAAGGCCTCTCTGATCGCTCTCCCATCTCATCCATCTTCCCTGACTTGTTCTGTGGGCCAGCTATGAAGTGAATGTTTGTCCTGAACTTTGAGAAGCAGGAATGTCCATAGCAAGGAGCTCTGAGAACAGGGTTTCTAGAAAGACGAGATCGTTGCAACAGTCCTGGAAGAGACTGGCCCACAGGCAGGAAGATAACCTACCGGTTGGTATTCTGAGGCTCCCTTGCATTACACGGGCAGGAAGATGCTGTGTATTTTACCATTGTATAAGCCCTGATGCTGTGCCAAAATAAGCTCCTGAACCTGATGCACAGTGCGGCATCTAAAACACCGCACTGTCCCAACTGCAGTGAAAGGAAAACACTTTTTTTCCTGTTGCTATGTACTTTGGCAGATATCCCATCTGAAGAATTGTGCTCAAAGTGCTCTGGAAACACCTGCCAGGAGACTACTTGGGAATGTTGTTTAAACAAGCGTACCTGCCAACTTTCCAACGCTGTTGACTTTGCAGTACCAAAAACGCGTCCTATTTTAAAACAGACTTGAGGGATAACAGGAATTGGGCCATAAGTATGAAGTACAGAATGTTCTTAAAAGTTTGCCTGTAACTTTTGAAGCTGCTCAAAGTAAGTAACTACCTAATGCATAGACATTTCGTATGTGTTTCGTATTTCACTTCATATGTACACATGGTTGGACTTGAAACTGGAACACATGCCTAACAATCTTATGTGTTGATGTTGTGTGAGGGAAGGAAGGATGTGTGTTTACTCTGGTAATTTATTCCAAAAAGGCTTCCACATCATTTTATGATGATAAGACATTTGCGTGCGCACGCATGTGTAATATTTTTTCAGAAAAGTTACAGATTCTCAGGGGAAGGTTTCACATACAGCGTTTGTTCCCAGAAGAGATCAAGCAGAAACAGAAATAAAACAGTAACCATCTGCCAGATTTGTCCACTGAAAGGAAAGGAAGGTGGAGAAATATAAGGAAAAATGTCCTTTTTACACACACAGACTTAACATGCACAAATCAACTAGCAGGACCAGCACTATGTGATGAAAATATAATCTCTTTCATTAAAACCAGTTAATGCAGGGCGCATGCCAGACATGGGAAAACTGAACTTTTTGCCATTCCACCATGCATGCTCTTCCTCATAGACCCATATACACTGTGCTTTTCTCCAGGCCTGCGTAGCTCAGTGCCCATTTACTCCTTAAATCATAGAATCATAGAATCATAGAATCCTTAAGGTTGGACAGGACCTCCAGAGATCATCTAGTCCAACCCCCCTGCACACGCAGGGTCACCTACAGCAGGTGGCTCAGGACTGTGTCC
>JAYECN010018250.1:0-29218 GCA_035222435.1 Microcambeva ribeirae | reverse complement strand
TTACCCCTTGTCCTGTCACTGGCCACCACGGAGAAGAGTTTGGCCCCATCCTCCCTACATTCACCCCTGAGGTACTTAGTATTAATATTAGTGAGAGGCATCGTGCCTGCCTGGGTTGGTTTGGGGCTGCCACAGAATGAGATGATACACAATTTCAAGACATCTCAAACTCTCAGCTGAGAGGTGCTCAGGCATTTATAACTGCATGCACTGGAAAGCAGGCAGGTCACTGAGCTAAAGACTGCATCTGGCTAAAAGGTGGATGAAATAAATACTACAGGGACTATTCAAGCCAAAAGATCCATGCCAGGGTTGAGATCACCGAAGATGTGATTTGTGCTGTCTGGAAAAGGCTTCATCCGAGCGTGTTTCACTTTAGAGACAACATCCATTAAGCAAAACTGCTGGGATCAGAACGGTAAGAAATAATTGTGTCGTAAGGGACGAAGCTGACTAGAAATGAAAATCTGAGTGAAGAAACTGCAGATTTTCTTTCAAACACTCCCACAGCAAAGGAACCCTTTGAAAAGACAAAAAAAGAACACTTGACATTTTGGGCAGTTCTTTTCTAATGTCCTAGAAAGTATTTCTGCTAAAAAGATTCCCACAGCAATGTCCAGATCTCTCTGAAATTATATTGTCACAACTTTTAAGGAAAAAGAGACTATTTCTTTCTTAATTGTTTTTATTATTGTTTTTTAATTTTGACCTTCTAAAATGTTTTAAAAGCTGTTTTGCTTGTGCTGAAGAGGATCTCTAATGTAGTTCCCACCCTGGGAATGGCAGCATGATGCAAAGAAGCAAGAAAGCAGAGTATTTTATGCCAGTGCAATGTGTCCACCAGGGGCAGGACTCACTGTTTTTCCTCCGAGAAATGAAAAAAAAAAAAAACAAACAAACAAAAAAAAAGAAAGGTAGGTGGGGATAAGGAAGCTAATTTTGCAAGAAACCCAGCCCTGGACACTGTGGGCTGCAGTACGTCCTCCCTGAGGGGCAGTCTCTGCTGCAGACCAGTCCTCAAGGCAGCCCCAGGCCCTGCTCTGTGCACCATATGCATCTGCTTGGCATGGGCTTTGGTAGGCCCTGGGAGATGGTTGCCACGAGCATAACTGCCTTGCAAAGAAAGTAGATTTCCAGCTCATGCAAAGAAGAGCTCATTATAACTGCTATAGGCAACTGTGCCGGCAAAATAGGTTAGCTCTGCGAACAGCTTGTGTAAAGAGGGAGCGGAGCGGGAGGAACTGTCTCGAAGTAACTATATGTTCTTAAGCTTTCTGCAGGTGTTCAGAAGCTCTTCCTCAAAGTTTTCTCTTCGCCCTATTCTTCTGTGCTTTATCTTTCCTCTTGAAGTTCATTTCTATTGGTGCAAATGTTTCCAGAGAGCCAAACTGTTTCAAGGATTCTTTGCACAAGTTCTTGCATGTTAGAGTTCATTCTCACCAAGAGAAAAAAAAAATCCACTTCAAAATTCCTAGGAGTTCAATTGTCCTATAATGCTTTTCAAAAGATTTTTTTTTTCTTTTTTTTTTTTCCTTAGAGCTTTCCAACCTTGCTCTAACTTTGCTACTTGCCGGACAAAGTGGCATTTTCTTCTGGGCTTCACTATCAGAGGGAAACCTACAACCTGTGATCAAATAGCTCTGCCATGTGTAGCTGTACTTGAAATCTTGTGCCCTTCAGCTCCTCATTAGATGAAAAACTAAGCAAAATGGGAGAGAAAAAGAAGCTTTATTATTTCAGGTTCAAGTTTCCAAGAAATTAAGGACCAGTTCCAAAGCAGCCTTCAAATCCATGCATAATGCATATAAAGAAGGGGTGATTTCAAAGCACAGTATTTATATGCTCCCTTAACTGGGGCCTCAAGCACTTGTAGCAGCAGCTGAAATGCAATCTGCCAAATTTGAAAGTGGGATTTTACACATAGAGAAACCTTTTCTGTATGTAAAAGTCAGGACACCCTTCACATTGCAGGGTCTGTGCATGCCTTTCTGTCTTGAATGTCCTCAAGTATGCATGAGTCTGTGATTGAGATTTCCAGGGACTTGCTGGAGGCACTAGCTTAATGACTGGGTTACATCTGGACTACATGACACTTGCTAAAGGAAATTTCTGACTTCTTTTGCCTCTGAATGTTGGCTTTCTTCAGTGTCCCTATCTGTTTCTGCATTGATTTCGTATTCCCAGGTATCCCTCTCCTCCACCAATTGTATCATGACCTTCAACTCAGCTTGGCCCGACTAAAAGATAATATGAACCTCCCAAGCCAACGATTTCCTTTTCTGTTCCTTTTTGATCCTGATTCTGCATCCTAGTTAGCTAGTTCTTGATTTAAACTTTTTTTCTGCTACAAATTAGAAAATGCCTCTTATCTGCTTTTCTAATCTGTCTGTCACTTCCTGAGCCAATCTTTTACACATTACTCAATTTTTTGCTCTTGTAGCCATGGTTATAGTACCAGTTTATATTGCTTTTGCCTGCTTTTTTGGGTGTTTGAAAAAGCCAGCTTGTGTGGTCTGTGAAAAACAATTTTAATAGGCTTATGCCACACTTTGAAAAACACATGAGAAAGTATTTCTAAAACTCAACCAAATAAAGCTAAAACTTCTGGTTAAAGTAATATATTTATTTCCTTCATGATCATGTAGATATACTGATTCATCTACTGAAACACAGATTTAAAATAGAATTCTGGTCCTCAGAGCCTCAGTTATGCTGGGACCTCTGCGTATGGTAAGAAGAAGCAATCATTGTTTCTAATAAATTTTGTATCTGGCTTGGTACGGAGAAGCACCATGTTCATAGCAGTTGTCTTTATGAGGCAGAATAACCAAAAAAAAAAAAAAAGTTGCTTTATTTTTCATTTGGTTACACTGCTGCTACTTATACCAATCTTCCAAGCTTATATCTCAATCATTTTTACCAAAGCCATTTTTCTCTGCCTCTGTATTGCCAATGCTAACCACTGAAAGGTGATGCCTCAACTTTACAGGTCACAAGAGTATTTTAAAAGCAGAGTTGTCCACAGGGTTCACCTTTCCAAGCCTGTACCAGTACTCTCAAGGCCAGTAGTTTGCTTTCTTTCCTAACAGCAGCACTAGGAGCCTTGTTTCCCCAGGTGTTAGCATATGCCAAAGAGTGAGCAGGGCTGCTCCACTTTAGTGCCCCAAGCATGTGCTGGACTGGGCTAGCTTGTCTGTGTGCTCGTGCTGAGCTGCTGGTTATGCACAGGACTCCTCTGGGAGAGCTGTTTGCCTAAGAGTTTGCAGGAGTTTAATATTAGCTTTGAGGAAGAGCATTTAGCTTTTGAAATGAAATTGGAGAGACACTTCCACAGCTGTCAAAGACAGACCGGCGAGGGCTCGTGCTCGACCCCGTCACCCACGCGTCCCGGCTGGGGAGAGCGTCGCTGCTCCCGCGCCGCGGCTGTCCCAGGGGCGCTTCAGGCAACCTCAGCAGTCAGCTTTGAATTCTGGTGGAGGATTGTCCTTTGATATCTCAGCTAGGAAAAAAAAAAATCATATTAAAACTGCTCTTCATGTGTCTGAGGTAAAGCTTGTTAAAGCTTTGAGTTCACATGTAAAATAGCAAGATGATGGCTTTTCAGTGAGATTAAATTTAAGGCACGTATGCATGCAAATCCAGCCTTTGCAATGATCTCCCATCATCACTTTTGATGACAAGGGTGATTGGATTGATTACATTAGGGGAGCAATTTTAAATAATCTTTCCTATCTATCCTAAATGACCAAAAAATTTTGTTCCCTGAGCTCCAGATCCTTATGCAAGCAACTACCCTCCATACACGCTATTTGTGTCCCCTTTGATTCTGTATTTGCCCACATGGAAATACATAGCTCTAGCTTAGGGAGAACATTCACAATGTACTGGACTGAAATTTTAGGCTTTGATCTACACTGAAATCAATGCAACCCCTTTCACTGACTCTAATGAGAGTCACAGAGGCCTTTGCTCTTCCAGCACTGCCTTGCTTAGGGTGTTACCAGGGAGTCACAGACTTAAAATGAGCTGCATTCTTGCCGTTTTTGTTTTGTTTTGTTTTAATATAAAAAAAAAGGATTCATTTGTAGACACTCTACTTCAAAATCTGAGAGGAGGACAAATCCAGTCTGTAAAAATTTTACCCCAAAAGAGAGTCACGGAGACATTCGGGTTGGAAGGGCCCTTGGACACCTGTCACTGTGTCCTGCCTCACCCTGCGGCAACCTCTGAACAAGTGATGGGAAGGAGACCTGCCACAGTTGAATAATTCCCATCTTACAGTATGGACTAGTGCCCAGAGTATGAATATGTGAGTAAGTCAGGTTACTTCCTGGTTGCCACAGTTGTTTTTTCCATGATGAAAATGTAAACTACTGACAGGTACGGACAGGCGAATGGGCAGAGCCATGCTTTACACAAGTGCCCAAATAGCTCAATAGTTTGATGATTCGGGGCTTTTTACGAGTGGCAGCATATGAAGGAGAAATGCTCTGTCTTGTTGCTCTCCTTTCTGACAAGAAAGGGATAAAGAAAGATCAGCATGGATATGTTTGGGCTGCCACTTATGTTGAACTAACTGTAAAATGGAAGACTTCAGTCTTTAATAGACTTCTGGGTTGTTGTAACAGAGCAGTGATAATAGCGCTGAACCTGTCTTCCCACATACGCACATACCCACGTTTGAGTCTTCTCCATATCATGAACTTTAAATACAACTCCTTGAGGCATTGTGTTTGTGGCCCAGAAGCCTGAAATTACAATGATTGAATAAAATGTTATGTGCCTGTCAGCCCACTCTCACCCAACTGAGCCTCATCAATTAATACATTATATTTCTTTACATACGTGAATTTCAGAAGTGTGAGTGCCAGTTTGCAGTCACTAAGTGTAGGAAATCACATGTCCCTACAATGGTAAGAAGAAAAATAGGCGCCTTTATCCTAGCAGGATTATCCAGCCTCATCAATCACATATCACACTTGTGAACTAAATTAACAGTTTTCCATGTCAACTGAATTTTTTGTTACCCAAGCTCAGCTGCACTTGGAAAGAAACAATGGAAATGTTTGCACATGCAAACACCGGGCACCTAGGCAACAAAATAGAGGAACCTGACCTACTTGTGCAGGATGTGAAACCAGCTATTACAAGGAGCACAGAGGCATGGTGGAGCAGCTGAAGTCACTAGAACACCAATATTAAAGGGTAGGCGCTGCTCAGAAGTGGAGATATAAAAGTAGAAGTAGTGGGTGTCAATGCATGACAGTGATATGACAGTAGGAGGAATGAGGGAGACTGTATCTAATAGAAAATTGTTTGGGGTCCAAATCATTTTGAGGAAGGAAGTAAAATAGACTCTACTGGGATAGTAATGAGAGCTTGTTAAAGCATTTCCTCTCCTCCCTCAACCATCACACATCTCAGCCTGCAGGTTTTCCTGCCCTGCAACACAAGGAATGTGGGATGTCTGTTTACGTTTTTAATGCATCTGATGAAGTTGAATGCATGGTGTCCTTCCACTGAGTCATTGCCCACTTCAGAGATTGAGAGTAAGGGCCCTTGAAAATAAACATCCAAGCAGACTGATCAAGAACTCCCTGGAACCCGTGGACAGTTCTTCAAGGAGTCTTGAGTTTTGATCCTGTTATTTTTGTCCACTGAATCCTTTACATCCATCCAAATAGAACTGCATAACTTTAAGGATTGGAACCCCAGAAATGAGGTGAAAAAGAAACCAGTAACAAAACCTTCCACTAAAAGCTGTGAGTTTGTGAGTTAGAAACAAATGTGTTGGCAGCAGAGGGTTGGTTGGAGACAAGTCATAGGAGGTCTGTGAAGTGCCAGAGTAATACAACTACGTCAAAGGCAAATGTGATTTTAGGATTTTTAGGAGACGGAGATAGGGATGTCATTCCATAGCTGTATGTTTTCCATTTGGAAACTATGCCACCTAGCCAAACAAATGCCAAACACCAGCTCTAGGTTAGGACTGCTCTGTATAAAATATATCCATGAGGTAAATTTCAAGAAGGGAAAAATACTGATTCTAGAATGAGTGGTGTTCTCTGGCCATGAATATTTTTTGTCTGGAAAGTGAAAAACTTTCCCAGGCCTTTGGAAGAAGCAAGCACTGGAACTGTCTCCTGTTGCTGACTTCTTTACTCCTTCTCTGTCTTTTCAGACAAGAGGCGGCACAACCCAGAACAATGCCAGGGGCTGAGAGACAGGGACCATCTAACAAAGCTTCCTTATCCGCCATTCCCTCTTCTTTCCCCTCCCCTGCACCTGAACTCATCTAGCCAGGTCTATTACTGGATTTCTCCATGCCTTCCACTGCTTGGACCGAACAGCCCTTCATTACAGCCTTGAGGTTACAAACAACACCTCTGGGAGCTTCATTCTTTGTTTGCAAAACGTTCAAGCTAGCTGGTAGCTTCTGCATTTCCTGTAGCCAGTGTAATTGCCCAAATTTGTTAAAAACTATACTTATCCTTGATATTTCAGGAAGGCAGATGTTGGGGAGCAGCTCCAGAGAGAACGGGAAGTCAACTCTGCTGAATCAAGGCAACTCTTAGGACAGCTGTGAAGTCTGACCCCTACTCCAGGGCCCCAGTGTCCGCCGTCCCAGTGGGCCTTGCACTCTCCCTCTTTCACGGCATTGCTCGTCCTGGTGTGGGGTCTTGTGTCCTCAGCGGGAATCTCTCATGTGGGTTATGACATGAGTAGCTTGGCCACCATCTTAGGCGCACATTGGATGTTCATGGCCTACTCCATGCCTTCGGTGCAGGACAGATCCGAGCTGTGACGAGGCATGTCTGACAGGCATGTCTCGCAGTATCCAGTCTCATAAATAAGTTGAGGTTTTTCACACAGTACTTTTTCATCTTTGTAAAATCCTCTGTTAATTTGAAGGGGAAGAAGGAATATCTGGCAACAAAATCTTCTAAGTTTGGAACATGAAGGAGAACATGGAGGTGAAGATGGATAAAAGATACCTGTCAGACTCCACTTCTTTCTGGAAGGACTGTTTGCTGCATCCTAGATTAGCCAATGAGTGTTTTCTGTGCCACAGTATGAGAAAGTCCGTGTAAATCCACCACTACCCTTTTCATTTTTTTTTTTTTTTTTTGGTTTAGATTATATTGTTCCATTCGAAGGTTCAGGTTTTAAAAGAAAAATGAGCCAAATACATTATTCATCTAATATTAGAAAACATAAAACTTCCAGGAGTGAAGCCAGGAGGCCTATAAGAATCAAGGAACACTGTATGTTACAAGGAATAATAGTGTGCCTATGCTAAGTGTCCATATGATGTATGGTAAATGAGTGCTTTGAAAGTGTCTTACTATAGATTGAATTGAGATGAATCACCCTAATTTTCAAGGAGAGCCTGTCTTTTCATGCAAGAAGCCATCCAGTAAATCCAAAAGGAAGAATGTAGGAGTCTGCATATTTAAATATGCACTCCACTAGGGACTCCTCAGCACAGGATGCCTTTTATATCTCAGTTGTAACAGCGATATGTAATTAAAAGGTCAAAACATTCAGCAGCTCCACAAATGAGGGCCTAGTGCTTGCCTTTCTTGCAGTAGACCTGTGTAGAGCTGCCCAGCTTGGCTTTCATCTGGCAGGCTCACGTGCTGCAGCACTTGGGAATCATCTGGTGTCTCACTCTTGCCAAGGCAAGTGTTTCTGTGGCCACACCAATGCCAGGATGTGCTTTTGAACCTAGGCAACCTAGGAACTGACAGCACTGAAGATGTGAGGGGAATCGGAGGCTGCAAAGTGAGTGCATCTTCCTTGCAAGAAGAAAGAAATAATTGGGACCACCTTGGTCATCTGTGATGAGAAAAGTAAATGTTTGCAGAGATAAGGTCTAGCCAGCTCTATTTTTGCTTAATATATCTTGATCTTGCAGTAATTACTGCTCTGATGCCAGGTTTCCTGTTCGGGAGAGGCTGGAAGGTCACAGCAAAACTGCTCAGGGTTCATCTGATCCTCCTGCCCTCCCAGGATCATGTCTGAGACAGGGAGGTCACCGTTCTCTTTGAGAAAGACTGCTTACTACAAATGATGGATTAAGCAGAAGTAACTCTGATCTTGCTTCCTTTGCCAACAACTTTGGACAGAGGATCTCAGTGCCTTTACTGACAGGATCTGGCCAGATTCGATGATTAGCTCAGCTTTTCCCTTACAGTAACCTTGGAGGAGCGTCCCACTAGGTCCCGGCTCCTGCGGAGTGTTTGCGTGGCAGCTCTAGTTTGGCTGCTGCACATCAGTGTGCCGGTGACATGCTGCTCCGGGGCTCTTTCCAGCAGGTCCAGATGGTGCAATTTCCTTATTTTTCCTGACCCTGGCCAAGGCAGAGGTTTGGATGAGAATCAGCTGGCTAAGAATCTGGCAAGAGGCTGCTCAATGTGTGAGAAGACCGGCAAAGAGCAGCAAGTTGGGATGTGGTTGCAAGTCCAGGCTGCATCAATGTGATCTGACCACACCACCTTTGCCAAGGACCTTGGCCGCTCATGAGTATCCTCAGAGTCTGACAGCATTCTGGTTCCTACATGATGAACTTTCTACATGGTGTTTTCCAATCCAGTACCTCAGGGAACAGACCTCATCCTGATTTTTTTTCTTCTCGTATTAGGCTATTGCAAGGTATGCCCTGGCAGCTATCTTTGATAAGCCTCTAGGAGAGACTATGGAGGGCTGCCTGGTCTTGGAGAGGGTGTTAGCTTTATCCTACACATCTCCATCTGCTTCCAGGAAGCATTTCACTAATCCACCCGATCCCCTTCATTCTGGGATCTGAGTAGCTCCCAGCAACAATTTACAGCACAAATCAGCCTAAGTCTGGGATATGGGAAGCAACAGAGCCGCTGCAGCTGGAGTCAGAACTTTCCTATGGAAAGCTTAAGTTTGGCAACATTGTGTTATTTCATTTTTTTTTTTTTTCTTGGATTTGAAGTTTTGCTTGTTTGTTTGCTTTTTCTTTCTTTATTGTCTAGATTTTCTTTTGGGGAAGAAAAATGAAAAGAAACACATTGTAAGCTCTGGGTTTCTGATTTAACACTTTCAAAATAGATTGTGCTGGTCTTTCATATTTATGTAGATCTTACCTAAAGATAAACATTCAAATCCAAACAAAACTTTGCATCTGAATTGAAACTACATATATAAATATACATGCACACACAGCTTATATATATATATATGTATATATATACACACAAATACATATATATGTCTACATCTATGTCTACATATCTATAAAGTTAGGCTTTCTAGCCCGCTAATAATCCTGAGTTAAATTCTGAATTAAAAGAAGGCAAATTCTTAATGGCATACAGCACAACGGTGAAGTCTGCTGAGGTGGTGCTCAGCAAAACCCTGTTTTGTGAGGAAATCACTGCATTGCCTAACTTAGACACTCTGAACTGCCTAACTGGATACCTAGATTACCCGAGAGCACATGGTGTGATTATCTTTCCTCAGAGTGCATTTTCAAGAGCCACTGATAGAGGATTTTGTTTCGAAGTGATACCTCCAGCCTATGCCCTTTTACTGGTGGCCCACTTCAGTTTACCTTCAGAAGACAGGTATTTTAGATCATATATTTGATTTATTATTGATGAGCACTGGTTGATATGTTGATCAATACGTAGAGAAAAGCTTGCTGCAGTGGAGCTTAATCAGGTAATGTAGAGCAATCTATTTAATTTATAGCGATAGAAATATGTGCAACAGCTACTGGGGCATTTGACTATAAATAATGTGTATTTTTCACTTTCAGTACTGAGGGAACCTGAGCAACAGGAAACTTCTATTTATCAGCAGTCTGAGCTGCCTTCATGCATCACTGAGAGTGGAAATGATTTAAAAAGAAAGTATGAAAACTCTGCCATAGCTTCAATGGAGCTCGCACATATTGCAAGATGTTCCTGCAGGAAGTTCCCATCTGCCTTCACCTACAAGAGTTAAAGGGGCTTATCTACCCACAACAAAGACAGAAATGTTTTTAAGATGTGTTTCCCTAAACGTTAGAGCTGACCAAAACCTACATAGTTGACTTTTCCTTTAGCCAAAGATTTTAGAATTTGAGTTGTTTGGTCCCCTGCCTTGGAGGCTGAGTTATTTACTTCAGTTATCTGTGCGTGGCTTCCTCCTCCCGCTCATCAATACTGTGATATGACTGGTATCTGTGACCTCTTAAAAATGGAAGTCATGTACTATGTCATGCATTTCTAAATAGATAATTATGTGCCAAAGAAGCTTCTTCTCCTTCTCACCCCATTCTATACTGGTAACTGGTTGCACTTCACTACTGTTTTAAACTTCCTTCTCTATGCCTTTTCCATCATGAATTCTGTTTAAATGTGCAGTATAGACTTCTGAAGAGTATTTCCTTATATGCTCAAGAAGGGCTAGAACTGTTTCAGTTCCTTACCCGGAACTTGCTTTTAGGGACTGGGTAACCAGCGCCCTGGGCTGCAAGCCCCAGGTGGTGAATGCACAGTGCAGGTTGCTCCGGTGCTTGCAGGTGTGTGTGGGAGGGAGAAGAGGTATTTAATGGTCTAGAGATGCTCGGCACTTTGGAGAATTGGTGCTGGAGGGAAAATGCTCGCTGTGAGAAGCAGAGGCAGCAAAAGGCCTGTGTTGTATAAAAGCTTAGAGCCTTTTTCAAGCAAGCCCTCTGCACAAAAGGCAGATTTCTTTCTTGCAACCCTGTTGATTGAGTTTCAGGATTTGTGGCTTCAGGGACTCCTGCTAAACTAATACAGTCATGCAGGAGAGATTTTAAAATTAGTAATAAAAACACTGGTGAATAGTTGTGGATGAAATCAATTCTTGCTCTTTGAAATAATCTCTTAGGCTTTGTCTCCATGGAGCAGCTCAACGCCCAGTAGAGATATGCAATCCAGCACTGCATACAAGATTTGTCTTGCTCATAAAACTAGAAAGGGGAGGGTGCTTAAAATGACCTTCTTGTTGCTTTACATTTCCATTTATGAGCCTAAAGCATATTCGCAGCAAACACTGTCAGCATTTTGTCAGCATTTTGTCCCATCTTGCCCTAACCAGACATTTCTGTATGCTGGTTTGTGACTGTGAGAGATGGGGGACAAGTTAGAATATTCAGTGTTGGTGTCAACTTGATGTTGGCGTCATTGAGCATGGCACAGTTGTGCACTTTCGTGAGAAGTCAGTCAGCCTCGCTGACAGCTGATCCGGTGCCAGGACACCCAAAGGTTGCGACACAGCTTTCCCGGCTCCTTTCCCATGGCGTGGTTGACTGGGAAGGAGGAGGAGGGACGTGGGAGGGACGGTCCCGCAGACCCCGCTCACCCTCGCGAATCCTCTCCGAATGCTCCCTTGGCTGCAGTGCTCTACCATATTAGGAGTGTACGAAGCAAAGACCAGGAGCCAGGATCTCAAACTACCCTGTCAATCTGAAGAGCTGCTGCTATATTTAGTAACGGGCACATGGGAATAGCAGCTTAAATGTGGGAGGGGGGTGCTGGAATGCAGAAATGTGTGTGAATCCACTTGACTCTCGAAGGCAGCACTCAGATCGTGTGCTGTGCTATCTTTAGAAGGTCGTGTACAGAAATTAATTATATTTTCCTATTTTTGCAATAAAAAGAAAAGGAGTTCATCTGATGTGTACCTCAACCACAACAGTTCTGAAGAAGTGCAATTACTGCACAGCAAAGTAAAGCCCTCAGTGAGTGTTTATTTACCCTCTTGTTTCAGCTGCATGCAAACTAATCAGCAAAAGTGTATTGCATTTAAATGCAATTAAGGCAGCCATTTTAATGTACACTACAATTTTGTTGTGTTTTTCTTTCTTATTTTTATGGAGTTTTCCTTGAAAATGAAAGGAAGATGCATCGTGTGTTTTAAAAGCCCGAGTAGGAAAGTGAGAATGTGCTGCTAGAAACTGGTGGACTTTCATTTGTAATGAGCACACATTTGCCTCTCTGTAAACAAAAAAAACCCTCAAATGTAGTGTCTGTGAAACAAGAGAAAGCCTACTAAAGGCTTCAGTGTGATAGAAGTCAAATGCAATTGAGAAGCCATACTTTGTTTTAATGGATATATCTACAGCTGTTCTGGATTCAGGAAAGCAGCATCGGGTTTTCAGTAAGATGACTCTTCAGTATTTTTCTTTCCTCATTTTCCACCTGGACTGAGCACTCTCCATGAAGGTCAAGTGACTACTCCGAGGTCTGGTACTGAGTCAGGAGCTGAAATTAGATCTAGGATTCCCCTAGCTCCCACTCAGGTACTAGTCACTCAACTAGATAATCTCTAGGAAAAGCACGTGGGGGTAAATTACCATTAGGAAGGCTGAGAAGGGAAATTCCATTGAAATTCCCCCATGGATTTTTTCCTTAAAACATTCAGGAAAGGTGTAAGTTTGACCCTAATGATCCAAAAAGGGGTTGATGGGTTTTACCAGTGACTAGCAAAATAGGAGCATGTAGAGAGTCGTGTGTTGCTGTTCTGGAGCTTGAATGCTCTAATCCATTGCTTTGTCTCCCAGCAGAGCAATGTTATATACCAAGGCTCCACTTTCCAGCCCCACGTGTAACCCGCATGGCAAAGACCACAAAACTTAATGCAGCTCAAGGCAATATTCCAGCTTCTTCTGCATGTGAATGGTGCTGATTTTTTTTTCTATCTGTAAAAGACTTTGTTTACTTCTTAATTAATGATATTTCTATGCAGTTACACTTTCTTGCTGGTATACAACCACACATTCCTCTCTGTGTACTTGTTTTATAGCCACAAATGCCCTCTGATGAAATTTGCTGATTTTTTATTTTGTTCATTTTTTGGTAGCAAGCAATACCTCTTAATGAGCATATGATTTGATAGCTGTATTGTAAGTGCAATATTTTCTTGATGACATAGTGATCCCAAGCCTGGGATGCCAAGGAGCGCTTCGGCTCTGCTTGCTGTGATCAAACAGACATGCCACCCAAGTTAGGCAATACATGAAAACCTGTTTAATCCTGAGGCATACAGAACGTCAATCATTTAGTAATGACAGGAAATGATGGTAATTCCCATCCATACTTGGAGGTGCAATAGTTAACTACTGGGTATAGTTCACCACAGGAGAATTCTCACTGTTTTTTTTTTTTTTTTCTTGGGCATCTGTTATGAGAGATGTTCCAGCATTAAGAGGCAAAGCTGTTTTTCTACCGTAAATTCTTTTCTCTGGTTTCTCCCACTATTTACATGGCATTTCACAGGTATATTGTTATATCAACTTAGAGTGTTTCTGAAAAGCTGCAGATACTTTTAGCAAAACAGTGAGGAGACATCAGAACTTCAAAGGGAGTAATCTCAATTACCAGCCTTTGGCTTCGCATAAGTCAGAACATTTAACCAGTTTTAGAAAAAAAGCATGTAAGAGGCATATTACTTCATTTTCTTAATAGAAGAATAGTCCAGTGCCTTTCTAAGCTGGTGTGGAGGGAAATAGAAAAGTATTTATGCTTTGTTCCAAAAATTAGTTTTTTTTGGCAGATGCACGTCATGCCCTGTGAGTAATGGCATATGTATTGTGTGAGTAGATAAATGATCATCAGTACAGTCTGCATATATATATAATATACACCCAGAGGTTGTCCTGAAATTTTCCTGAAGATTGCCAATTTTACATGCATCTGTCTGGAACAAATGCAGCATTGTATGATACTGGGAAGCTGAGGGGAGTGAACTGCCCTATCTCAAAATGGAAATTGTGCCATGCTCAAGTTCCTAGTAAATGCTAGCATCTCCATCTGTGGGTTTCCAGTGCATTCATTACGAAAGGCAAGTGGGTGTTTAAGCTTTGGTTTGCACCGACTTAGCAAGTATTAAACACAGTTGTTATCAGTGAGACCTCTAAAATAAGTATACTACAGGGGTAGGAAGTAGGTGGACAAAGTAGGTGGTTAGACATGCTGAAAATTTACAGGCTGTGTCTTTGAGGTGTAGAAATAATTAGTAGCTCAGGTCTGTGAGTGGCTCTCAGAAATATGCTTGCACACTCCGTGAGCCAGTCACCCCAGGTCTATAGCCACTGAGCCATAATGGCAGCTCACCATTGGGTGTCGCCAGATTTGGGGACATGGATGGCTTCCAAAGGTCTTTTTAGGCATAAGGCCTCTCTTGCAGAATTCATTGCCACAGAGTGGATTAATGCAGCTGTATTTAGAGCAGTAAAACACAGATTTATAAGTGCAGCCCCTTCTATTCACCTCTTCTGTACTGCAGATGAGTTGGAAAATAACATTGGAGTGCAATTAGCCTATGTAAGAAAAAATGCTTAGGTTGACATATATACTATAAGAAAATCACTTTGATTAGAGGGACACTATGGATAAATATTTTTCTGTTTTCCTTTGACAGAAAGTCATGCCTCTTCACTTGTAATAAGTTGGTGTCGTATATCTGTGCATTGCCTGTATCTGGAAATGCAGATTCATTGACAACAAGCACTTTCTAGCAGTCACATGCTGACTTTTGATGGACCAGACTGAACAGAGGCCTAAAAACGTCCTGAGGAAGAAAATCTCTAATCTGGTATGTGCTGATTTACTGGATTTCAGTGACCCTGATCAGTGAGATATACAGAGGAGGTCAGGGGTGTTTCCTTCCCGTGCCAGTGCTCAGCTGTCCTTTCCTGAAAGTGTTGAGTAAAAGGATCAGAAATTGTCTTGTGCAGATGTGTTTGCTGGTGTCAAGAGACCTGATGTTCCTTTGTGTCGTCTTTGTCTCTAATCTACCTGGGTTCCTGTATCACTTTCATCACTATCACTCCCCACAGGTAAATGAGCAAATGCAATTACAATTTCCATTTCTATCACAAAGAAAGGATACCTGAAACTTCTCCTTCTGTCTGATAACTACAATTCAAAGACCTCTTGGGAAGGTCAATCCTGGATGAAAGGTTTTTCCTATTTACGCGGGGATATGAAATATTTCTTAACTCTGAAATTATTGTACATCACTAATCGCTTCTCCTTCATGACTCAGTTCAATCAATGTTAGCCTCGCTTTGCTCAAAAAGGCCCAGGGTGCTTCAGAACAAAATTACCACATTGAATTATGCTTATAATTGGGAAGAGGAATAGTAAAAGAAGCTTCTGAGAAAATGCGAGACTTTGAGATGCTATGGATGGCCAACTATATGTGTATATATATATATATATATATATATATGAAAAATCTATGAGATCAAGAGATGGACTATATTTTTTTTCACGGGTCTTCAGGAGTGTCTGTTGGCATCACTCTGGCAAATGTGATTTTTTCCCCCTCTATATGCAGATCTCATATGAACATGCCCAAACATATTTCATGATGCCAGCTAAGAGAGCATTCTAGGTTCATCACCCCTTGCTCCAGTGATAAATGACACTTCAAACCATCAGTCACAAAGAGCGTAAAGATTAGAACAAACTGAACCTCCATGCTCTTTATTCTAGCTGGAAGAAGTCAAACACTGCAAACACTGTATCTCTTTTCCTATCTAGGTTCCTCCATTCCTGAACAGCTGATGTACTCCATGGCTGAAAGAAGGACCTTTTTTACTGAAGTTCCCCTTCATATTGCTGCTTGCTCATGTCTGGATGAACATTGTACTTGTACAGACATCTGCTCCTGCCCATACCTTGATGCCCTGGCAGAGACCTCTTTGGGCAGTGTCCTGCATGTCTGATCCAGGCAAGTAGAGCAGTTCCTCAAGGCAGGAGTCCACAGTCCTCTAATCAGGAGTCGGCTGATCACAGTCCTCTGATCCATGCTTAAATAAGCCCACTGGAGGGTGTTGCACATAAATGGATGCTAAACATTCTACAGCTCTTCTGTATTTATCTTCTATTAAATGAAATAATCTCCCCTACAGCTTTTCGGGGGGTTTCCCTTGAGACAGAGGAGGCAGAAGAGCAATCACTACGACCCGCCTTGATGAGCCCTGACCGTGCAGTGCGGCACAGGCAAACGCTCACGATTCTGCCACTACGAAATTTCTCCTAACTGCCGTAGAAACTGGCTCAGTCAGGGACCGGGTCTGGCTCCAGCTTGAAAGTTGATGTGCTCCAGCTACGGGCTGTTGTTGTTGCTCTGAGCTGGCCCCGGGGTGGAGAAGTCAAAGCAGTGACTGCTCAGCGTGGAGCGCAGGTGGGGCTGTGCTCCTGGCCCAAACTAAGGGCTCCGAGAAACCACTGAACTGTGAAAAAATGTTGTGTGGGTCAGGGACGAGGCAGAGAGAGCCAGGGCTTGCCAGAGAAAAGAGGCGGTTTCATGTGCGCCTGACGGGGTGCAAAATGTTCAGTCTTACGGATGACACACTAAGGTTTAATGTGTAGAGGGGAGTCTGTGGAGGAAAGTCTTCTCTTGAGGGGCATAATTAATAGCTGAAACCCTGGGAGCCAGAGTCATTTGCTTGTGGAAATATTCCCCACAGTACATGCAGCTAGATTTTCTGCCATCGTAAATATTGTCCTTTCGGGACATTTTTTGCCAAATCATGTCCATTTCTGTATCATTTGCCAGCCTTCTTTAACTTCGTCAGCTCTGTGGTCCAATTCACGCTGTTTAAAATGCATGGTGTTCATGGCACACGTGAAATTATGCAAACTGTTTATAATAGCTGCACCCCAAGCATTCAGCACGGGTAAGTGAAAAGGAATTTGGGAGAACTCCGTTGTGCTGACACGTTTCAGTAAAGCCAGTAATTAAGTGCTGTGCGTATACATATACATGTGTTTTGCCAATAGGAGAAACAGGCAGTAGCAAGTGTACTTGCTCCCGAGGGAATGCTGCTAGATCCCGTGCTGCAGTGCTGCTTGGCTTTGGCAGAGTTAGAGCAGAGAGATCATTTGACCTTTTTTGTTTCCTGTAATAACGACAGACATATATGCACGTACTGAAAACACGGCCATATGGCAAGGCTGAAAGGCCAGCTGCAACTTCAGCAAAATCAGCAGGGCTTTACCTGTTGACCTCAGATTTGATCTGACCAAATAGTCAATAGAGAGTTGATAGATGTTGCGTATTATCGGTTTGGGGCCAAGGCTACTTTTTGCCTTATTTTTCTTTTCCAGACTACACTGACTTCCACCACAGCAGTATCAGAATGGTATAGATGCAGTACATTAATTTGAATGTCAGTCCGTCGGTAGGATGGTCCCCCACTCACGTCACCCCTGCAGCCCAGGGAGGAGCATTCCCGAGTTCAAAGCTCATCTCCGAGCCCAGCCAGGACCCAGCCTGCGTGAACAACGGCATTACCTGCTCTTAGCCCCACGCTGAAAGGAGCAATAATGAGGCGGTGATTTGTGCCCTCGCAGTTACAAGTACAGCAGAGGATTGTGCTTGACTTTCAAGCACTGAAAGCATTCTTTGTTCCTATAGCCATGCAAACCAAACCGCTGCTTTGTGAGCTATAATGCCTTTTGAGTAAGCAGCAACTATTTATCCCTCTAATTGTTAACTCTCTGTAGTTGCCTTCTAACCTCTTTCTCCTTTTTTCTTTCCCCTTCCTTTCGGCACATTTTTTTCCTATAATCCTGCTAATCCAGGCACCTACCTCCATGGGACTTGTTCAGATTGCGCCCCCATTCAGTGCTGCCTTGTAGCTTGCATGAAGTGGCTCATAAGGGTAGGTATTACAGCAATAGGTCGTATTATTCTGGAAAGGATGTGTTTTCAGTCAGAGGATAAACATGCTGTTGTAAAGACTGTTGGATAGTGATTAAGAATATTGGAAAATTAATTGTTTATTCAATAAAATGGAAGACTGGAGAGAATTCCCTGGTGAGATTACAGTGGGCCAAAGCACTGTGGGACACTTGCTCTCCTTCCCTAGCAGCCAAAGCTCAGACAGGAGCCGCTTTGTGAAATTTGGGCTCCCATAGTGATAAAGGATGGGCTGCCTGTGCCACACGGGCTCTGCCTTGGCCGGGCAGCAAGGTCCCATGCCAAGACATGTGGACTTCATGGCATGACGGAGAGCCAAGCACTGGCTCCAGAGGCGCATCCCACCTGCTTCCCTTGTTGAGACCTGATTCTGTGTGTGGGGAGATGGCAGTGACAGTGATGAGCTGTATATTTTACCATTGTTTTGTCACTCCACTGTCTTTAGAAAGCAGCTGGTTGATGCGCACAAAAGGTCCCAGTTACATCTCAGTTATCTGGCGGCATGCAACATGTTTTGGATGCCTCCCGTGGGTGATTTATAAAGCAATAAAAGAAATAAAGAAGGAACTGTGATGAATGCCCATCTCTCGCTGGCTGTCTCTCACACTTTATTGCTATAATTATAGCACGTCTTCCTATGTTCCCCTAGCAACAAATGAGGAGGTGGCTGGCTGCCCAGCAGCATCACCGCCTCGCTTCGAGGGCACGGGGACGTAGCGCTCCACCACTGCCGTGGTAGGACTGCTCCAGGGAGACAGCAGTCCTGAGGAAGACCGATATCCAAAAGCCAGAGGAGGGGAAAAAAAAGGAAAAAGGGACATGTTGTCTTCATGGGACAGGTTTTCCAGATGATACACTGGAATTCTCCTGGTAATTTCATTTTAGTTTTATAAGAAACATACAGGCAATGTTGCCAGATCTTGCACTCTTTAAAGTATAACTGTGTTCCTAACTAGAACAACTTGTTCCCAAAGGCTGCTACCACCTACATTAGACCTGGCAAACTCAGCCTGGGGAGTGACCAGGAGTTTCCTTCACACCGTCCCAAAAGAAGCCACCAGGTGAGTCCTCCTCTTGGACATCCCTGTCTAGCAACACATGGCAATGCCTGTCCCAACTCCCCATGCACCTTCTCTCTGGTGGTCCAGGGTCTGTGCCCGCTTGTTTCTGCACCCCCTGTGTGGCAGACTTGTGTCTGGCCCCAGGGACAAATGTGGTCTCGCGGGAAGGGAGCCTTGCTGGGATTCGCAACAATGGAGGAGTCTCACTGCCTTTTTAATCAGATGGTTTTCTTCGTCTTATCACATAAAAGTGGGTTAGAAACCTTAACAGTGAAGTCCATGTGCATTGCCAAAAGGCCATACCTGCAGTCTGCTTCTCCAGAGGGCCTGACAGGACAACACACTGATGGCTTGGTACGCTCTTCGGTACCAATAACCAGGAAAACTCCAAAGTATCAAGCAAAATGATTTAACATCATCTTAGCTGTTCGAGCTGTAGAGAGACACTGAAAGGGCTAGCGCAGTAGGCAGGTATCAGCCGTTTCTCCAGGCCCCTTACGTGGTGTGCGCCCTTTCCTCTCTGTTTGTCACCGGTGGAGGCCGGAGTTTGGTCACTGCACCTGCAGTGTCACAGCCATGTCCACTCTGAGATACGCCAGTGAGAGAGGAGGTTGTTAGGTTCAAGAACAGAAAGCAGATGTGAAGCATGATGTGCCAAAGCCTTACAGCCTATGCAATCTATAAGTGATGTTGCGATGAGTGAATAGAGGCAGAATAAGGGTAAGTGTTCCTGCCCTTGGTTAAAAGCTTCCCACAGTGCTAAACTGCCCTTTATGTGCCCCTTTTCACGTCACAGATTCCAAATCAAAACACTTGTCTCTGGGGCCAAAGCCCAACGTCAGCCCGTAGCCAAGGACAGGAGAGGAAAGGGCCACTTGGGACTCATTTACAGCCCCATTTTGTTGTGGTTTCTTTGTGTCACACCAGCCTTGGTACAGGTATGGTCCGTATTGCCTACAGCCCCCAGTGATGGCCAAGGGGACAGAAACCAGAGCTCTGTTCTTGTGACTACCACAAGTCGCACTGAGCCCCCACTGCCTTGAGCACTCCTGAGCCTTGGGTTGGCAGAGGAAATTCCCACCTGGCTTGTTAGAGCCAAAACGGTCTGCCCTGCACCCCCAGCAGCCTTCAGCACTCCTCAGCCAGTATTGTCTAGGCCAAATCTCCCATCCTTACTCTTTCAGATTGCAGATGTAGCTTCTTGTTCATCAAGGAAACGCTACTGAAATAAAGGCCCAGATGCCCCCTAGGAAAGCACAGTTCAGGAAAGCACTTCATTGGTTTCATTCTGTTAAGTTTAGCAGGACAAAGCCACTCACATTGGGAAGAGCCATGTCAAATTAAAGCAACCCTATTCTGCTTTAAACAGTGTCTCATATGGAAATGAGTCATGCCAGTTTATACTGGAAAACACGTGCACACTGCTTAAAACTTATTTCATATTTCTGTCATATATTAGGGGACTCATCTGGCCAGAGCAAACTTTGTGCATGAGCCCTTACTCTGTGCGTGCAAGGTCTTACTGGAAAACCATGAATTTGGGCCACCCAAATCTGAAGAGTGAAGATCTAGCTTCAAATAAGCAGGGCTCCGAATAAATGATTCTCACCTGAGAAAGGTACTTTGCCTTCTTCATATATATGAAGCTCAAACAGCTTCTGTTTTACTGAGCATAGTTCCTTTCCAGTAGCCAGACAGTATGTGGCTGGATAGTGAGGCATGGCTTGTCTGTCTGGTGCATGTCCCCAGGTGGCCAAAATAGGAAAGTGTCTTGTTCTTGAAAGAATGACATAGTTATGTGGCTGTAGAAGGCCGGAGGAAAGGTTTCCAAACTTCTCCCATGGGCAAAGTGACTCTAATAGAAAATCTCATTATTTTATAATGCAGGGCATGCTGTAGGGCTACTGCATCCAAATCTCTTTGAGCAGACATGCTCGGCAGAGTCTGCTCAATGTCATCATTGGCAGCTAAAGGTGATGTACAAGTACAGAGAGTGAGAAGTTTTCACCTGCAGACCCAGGTGGATAATAAGGTTCATTCAGTTCAGTTCAGCCAAACCTCTTTTTTTTTTTCTGCTTTACTCCCTGGAGTGAAGCTCAGAAGACCTGTTGAACGCTGTGAATACGAACAAATAAAAGTTTCTAGCACACCACCGGAAAACCTAGAAGAACTGAGCTCTTAAGTGGCTGATTCTGCAGTAGAAAAGGTGCTTTTTTCTCAGGGAGATGAAATTCACACAGGGAAGATTAT
Organism: Microcambeva ribeirae; assembly: GCA_035222435.1. Lineage (NCBI taxonomy): Eukaryota > Metazoa > Chordata > Actinopteri > Siluriformes > Trichomycteridae > Microcambeva > Microcambeva ribeirae. The sequence goes on along the minus strand of JAYECN010018250.1, from coordinate 8,210 downwards.
TCCATTTGATTACTTCCTGCTTTTCCTGGATTGTTTGGAAACAGATTTCTCTTGACTCCAAAGACCTGTGTGCAGAACTGAGCCCTTGACTACACATCAGGGTCTGACTGGGGGAAATGCAGACCCAAAATAGACCCAAAAGCCCATTGGCCAAGAACAGGCGTCACCAGCTGTTGACAGTACAGAAGCTATTCAAGCAATGTGGATAGACTCATGCAGTTTGTTTCCTTCCCCCCACCATGGGTGGCAGCAGTTTCCCCATTTCCAGAAACAGAATTTGCCTTGGCCAACACCATCTGAGAGCTGCGCTGATTTACATGCCAAATGCTCTGTCCAGAATACATGTCTGGTCTCAGACAGCACATTAACAGATACAGGACTAGATATGATAAGCTGTGGATGTAAACTGCTGCTTTTTACTTCAGCTCCTCCCAGGGATATGCTGAGTGTATCCATTCCTCCTGCTGCCTTCTGACCATCAGCCCTTTCTTCTAGACTAAAAGGCAGCTCATAGAATCATAGAATCATAGAATGCTTAGGGTTGGAAGGGACCTCTAGAGATCATCTAGTCCAACCCCCCTGCACACGCAGGGTCACCTACAGCATCTTCTGAGATCTGTGAGGAATAGTCGTGAACTTAAGGACAGAACAGCTGCGGAAGCGCTTTGTGTGCGTTAATTCAAGAAGAGAATGCTTTTAGTGTGGTGTTTGTTTCTGTTTTTCCATTATGATGTAGTCTGCTGTTTACTGCTCTCTCATGGGACTTTATTTTTATGTGTATGTTTCATTGGATTAAAAACGAAAAAGATGATGATTTTCCTTTCTAGAGAAAAGGTAATACTTTCCCGTGTGTATTGTTACGCTGACTTTCCAGGCAGAGAGGAGCAACAGGGGAATTGTTAGTCTGCACGTTAACTCTAAAACCTGCCTGCAACCACTAAATATTTTAATACGTTCTAGCCTGATCCCACTGTGCACTTTCTGACAACACTCCGGGTACAGTTGTGTCTCCGTGAGTGCTTGGGATTGCAAATTCTACCTTTTGGCACACACTAAACCAAAACTTCTTTTCTTGTCAGGGTTGTAGCAATCGAAGGCACGTTATTGCACTGCGTGTGACAAGGTCGTCATTTGTACTAAAAATGGTGGTTGTCACACTTGGAGTGTTGAAGGTAATCTCTGTACGGCAATATATGTCATAAGCTCAAGGTGTCGTAGCATGACATGCTGTATTAATACATTGGTGGCCACCCCAGATCATTCAGAGCTCTCTTGACTTGACACTGCTGTGTGCATATGCCCTGGGATAAGAAGGGGTCTTAGGGCTTATAGTGTTACCCAGGAATTGTTTCTTACCTTGTCATTTATTCTACATCCATAATATTTTTTAACTTATGCAACATAACAATAAAGGAAGGAAAAGCTCATCCTATTTCGCAGGCTGAGAAGTAGAAAAATGGTCTCAAGGCCACAATAATGTCTGTTGTGGATCTGAGTACTGAAGGCTTTTGAGTCCTCAGTTGTCATGTTGGCCTCTGCCTTCATTCTTGTCTGAGACGATGCTCCTCTTCTGTCACAAAGCTGGGAGGTGAACTGAGACCACTTGTGTATGTGAGTCTGCATCTTCCTCCGCTGTAATGAGCTCTGCGCTTAATTGCTCCTCTGAGGAGCAATGTTAGCTTAGATTATAGAAGAATTGTAACTGACAAGGATAAGCAATTTGGAAATGACTCTGTAAGTTTACAGAATGACAGAGAAGTGTGCTCTACAGAACAGCTCAGAACTTCTGTAGTAAATCTAAGAAAGCATCCAGCTGCTTTGGAGTAGTTCAAAAGCTTGCAAAAAGCACTTTCCATTAACTTGTGTGTTTTTTTTTTTCTCTAAGAATTTGTTTTCTTAACCGCTTTGCTGCTATCAGTGGACATGAAAATGCAGAGATTTAGTAAATGTGAGGACTTTCAGTCTTACATAGTTGTGCCTGTTGAAATATATAGAAAAATATCTTGGATACAGAGAAAACTATGTCAGAATGAATAGGGAAGTAAATTCACAGTTTCCACTGCCTTGGAGTGAAATGAAGACTATAGAGATGGTCTAATCTTCCTGTCTTGAGTCCCTTCAGTAACAAATGGTCAAGAAAAAAAATTAATTAACATGAGACAAACTTCCATGTTAACACTGTGCCACCAAGTTTGCTAAGCATGCTTGGGGAACAAAGCAATAAAAGACATCAAGATTGGGACTAAGCAGTTGCCAAATGGACATTAGGCTACTTGTCTGTGCATGCTGTATCTTTGATTTCAGAGATTGCAATGTCAATGTTTTTCAATGTTGATTCTTGTTGGTGGCAAGGAGACCAGTGAGCATATATGATTCTTGTATTCCTTTATGTAAGGGACTTCAGAAGGCTTGAAAAGTTTTAGATGCTTAAGTTTGGAAAATGTTTTGAGTCAAAAGTTCAAAGATTTGTTTAACCCCTTCAATAAACACATGTCTTTCAGGAAAGATGGGAAAAAAAAAAAAAAAAAAGATGCACAACAACATCACACGTAGTGAGCCATCTTCTGTTGGTGCTTGTGCAGTGTAACTACGTTGCAGTCAATATAGGCATGTCCGCTGTAGACTGCTGGAGTTAGCCTAAGAACACAGACCTCTGTGGCTTTCTGCTTGTGTTTGGAAACGAGAAACTTGCTCTTTAGCATCAGTTGTTCTTCCTTTCAACTTCTTTAAAAAGAAATTTGGATGTTTTATGATTGTCTGATATGAATATTTAGAGCAATTCTATAAAGAAACTCAAAAGACACAACTAGTATCCCAGCATGTACTAAACTTTGCATATGGTTTGCATTTCCTTTGGGCTTCATCATTATTTCATGAAGGAAGGCAGGGTTACTTTGGTGCATATGGAATTCAGAAGGCTTAAATTCAGTCTTTTTAGAAAAAATAAATAGTAATCAAAATATTTTAATATATTTTTTAATATTTTAGTAATCTTTTCGTGTATGGCTGATAAGTCTACTTTTTTGTTTTATTTTCTCCAGCAAGTCCCTGAAAATTGATATAGGCTGAAGAAAGCCAACTATGAAACATACATGGACATTCATTGATAGCGCTCCCTGTGCTCTACTCAATCACAAAGATAATAGAAATGCTTCACAGTGTAACCTGAAGATTCTTTTCTGACCCTTTGCCATTTAGGAATTGCTCAGCTTCTGTGATAGATGTTCATTTATCTTTCACATTTCTCTGTAGGTTTTATATTGCTTTTTTTTGGGACATAACATAGTACCCTTTATGTGTATAATAGAGACTTTTGACAGTTTCATATATATTGAAATCTTTTCATGGGGAAATGATTTAATATAATGGATTTTATGTTGTTTGGATCAAAATTGAACATATACTTTTGATCTACTTTGTGTCCAGCCGTACGAAAAGAATTTTTCCCAAAATGTCAAAAACCTTTGCTGTCAGCTCTATATTTTCTTATTTCTTTCATTTTTGATACAGGTTTTTTGTTGAAAGGAAGAGTTAAAGAATTCTGTTACTTTACAGCATCTTTGCAGTGGTGAGCATTTAACTTCCTCTGAAGAAGTTCTGCAAGCTGTGCCAGATAAGGAGAACAAATATGGTAAGGAAACTAGGAGGTTGATTAATGTGCTCTTAGCTGAGGCTCTATTGGGAGTGCTTTGGCTTCAGGTACAGTGGTATGGTATGTGCAGTGAGAACAGCATGAGCATACACTCGTGTCTTTGCAGGTTTGTCGCAACCTCACTGGGGAACCATATGTGTAAGATATATATAGATGTATAGGTCCTGTTTTTCAGGTCAGAGTAAAGCATAGTGACAAAAAGGCTAATATTTCTGAGAACTACTTTCTCAAATGTGTTCATTGTGCCCTCTTACTTCCTGCTGTATTATCCAGAAAGGACCCAGAAGGAACAGGCCTCTCGAAGATGGTTAGGGTGGTACTAAGTACAACTATATTGGAAAAAAAAGGCTTATTTCTGCTTCTGCACTTCTGTGCTGAGTTTGAAGTCTGCAAAAAGTCTAACATGTCCAACTCTTTGGCCTTGCTCTTGTGCATCACTTGAATAAAGCAAAGTTCTTTTTTGTTTCACAAAACAACCTTGAAATGAAAAGGAAAAAGAGAATGAAATTTCAGTGTATAAAGGGTAGGATAAATCTGATGAAGTCAGCCTTTTTTCTTTCTTTTTATTTTTTCCTGTGGTTTTCCGGAGAGAAGCCTGAGGAGGGCTGGACCAGTGATGAGTGTGTGTGTGTGTGTGTGTGTGTGTGTGTGTGTGTGTGTGTGAGTGTGTGTGTGTATTCCTCTTTGCTGCTTCCACAAATGTAGGTGTTACTTTTCAGCTTGAGGGCTTTCTTTTAGCACTTGGTAAGCTCTTGGTATCTTCCCCATTCAGCTGTTTTTTTTTTCTCTAAGATAGAAAAATACTTGAAAGTTAGTCCTTTCCAGGCGTCTTCTGCTGAGGAAGCAGAATTGTTTATTGCTGAAGCGTAGAGTAAAGGAGAATCACACCAGGATCTCTGAATAATTGGAGATCAGTGAAGGACAGGTCTTGAGAGGTGCTGGACACAGCCATGCCTTGCTGACCTAATGGAGAGTGTTAGCTCTGCCCTTGTTTGTGAGGCTGTGTTGAGACGGATAGCTGAAGCATGTTCTTGGTAACAGCATGAAGCAAATGCAGGACTAAAATAAATGTGGAACAGAAGCAAATAAGCTAATGGCAATGTTCAAGTCTGCTGTGACTTTTTAAGTGAATGTGTAATGTCTGAAAATAGCACACTGTAAATGCAGAAAAATGCATTATTTGGGTCTTAAATTGTCGTATGTCTCCCCCTCCCCAGGAAGCTGACAGTCATAAATTCTGGTTTGGCAGCTGTGTTCCTCCTGTGCCAGTGTCTGGAAGCAGCGGTTGTCCCTCTCCTGCCAACTGAAAACGGGCTAATAGGGGATCAGCAGGTTGATGGAGCAAATTAATAACAGTCGTTCAACACACGAAAATAAGCCTATGGCACTGCAATCCATACCTATAAGTGTCATCAAGGCTTTTGTAACAGAGGTGAGTTTAAAACTGGGTCATTGCTCTCCATCTGACTCTTCTTTGGCTTCTAAATTGTGCTCGCAGTCTCAGGCACTTGTCACTGTGTGAGTAGTTCAGACCGTAGTTATTGGAAGTGAGTGATTTTAACTGGTAGAAAGAACTGGTTATTTTAGAACCATTTGAGAGAGACATTCTGCCATATAAATTTAGTGGCTCCAAGAACTGGTAAATGGCTTCCTCAGAGGAGTGGGAAATTGTGGAAGCTAAACAGACAAATCCTTATGGGCTTTGGCACGCAAACACTAGTAGTGGCTTGATGTAAAATCCTGGAATATCTGCAAACTGATCTTGGTGTACGTGTGCGCGCAACCCTCCCCTCCCCACCCCCCGCAGCACCAAAAGTGTGTGTGATTGAATAATATGGTATAAAACTCTTATTGGTCCCTGAGATAGCCTGAACAACTTACCTGTGGCATTAATGCTTGTAGTTAGCACAGTGGACGTGGGGAGGAAAAAAAAAAAAGAGTATGCCATGTTACCACGCAGGCTTTTCATATTTTGCACTCGGATTTTTAGTTTTCTCCATCAAGGGGTCCTGTGAGCTAGCTTTACTCCCCAATTTTGTCAGTGCGTAAATACAAACCCCAGTCTTCTTAGTGCTAAAATATATATTTAATTCTGTGTAAAGACCTAATCACACACCTAACAGCAGCACCAGAACTCCCAACTTTCTCATGCACTGACTCTACTGCCCTTCACAGAATTAAATAGATCTTAGGGAGAGTTAATCTTTCTGCCTTGTCTGTTAGTTATTAGAAGCAAAGGGAAGAAGAGATTTGTTCAACTGAGATTTAAAGAAGAAAGAACTGTGTGAGAGAAAGATGAGAGAAATAAACAAGAAAGGCATCTCAGGCAATAGAAACAGTGGGTGTAGGGTCACACTTGCTGTGATAAAATATAACACTGAATGCCTGTAAAATGTTAAGTATTATGGGGCAGGCTGAGAACTGGGAGAGGAAAGAGAATGTGACAGGCAGAAAAGAAAGGAATATCCAGCAGTGAACATAAAGAGAAGAATTATGAAATAATAATCCATTAGTAGTCTGAACTGTAAATCTAATACAATTTTCTGTCTTCAGAATACAAGTGACTGATATAGAAGAGGAAGGAATAACTTTAAAGAAGAAAATGAAATCTCCTTATTTTTCCTCTTCCAACACACACATATATATACATATACGCATATATATATATATATATACACACATACGTACACACACACACACACACACACATCATGATTTTGGGTTTCCCCTGGAGGCATTTGCTTTATCCTACTTAAGCCCTAAGAAATGGTTTTACCGTCTACCACACAGGCCAAGTAAGTGTGATGCTATGTAAACATTTATATCTTGAACTATATTATAATACATTGATAACTTAATTTTATAATGAGAGACAGCACCTGTGTAGAGGTGGGGGCTTAGAAATCTGTCCAAAGGATTTCTAAGCAGTTGTATTGATAGTTTATGTTGGGGGACTCTGCTGAAGATGAGACTGGTGCCTTGTTTCCTTGCAGTGATGAGGATTTGGGGTTCTGCTCCTAAAAACCAGTCCAGATCAGAGAATGTGACCCAAAAGCATGTCAGGGTTATTTGTAGTGGTAAAAGAATTGCATTTTATGTTGTCAGCTTTTCACTATTACTGGTGTCACAAAAATTGTTCAAATCTCCTATGTTCCTGACCTGAATTAAATCAATTGAGTTCTGGTTTGATGATGTTTGCTGTCTGTTTGCTAGATGGACCTAAACTCTTGTCTTCTATCCTCCTTTAATGAAGTTAAAGTGAAAACAGAAGGGAATGTGTATTTTGATAATCAGAGGGAGGAAAATGTGTGTCACATGATAATAGAAAGCAATCAGTGAAAGAGCAATTTCTTCTCAAATCACAATAACTTGAAAAGGAATAATATTTCCATTAAAGGGAGAATCATCTCTAATCTTATTGTCTGCCTTCTTCCCTTGCAGGGCTTCCATCAGTAGCTGTTGTCATCTTCTCGTTTTATAAATACTCCTTTCCAAAAATTAACCTATGGTAAGTTAATAGCATATAATCCTGTGTTGAGATGTATGGATAGTTCAGCTGCTCAGATCAGAACATTGCCTGGCTTTGAGGACAGTGTTGTGCAGCTGCCTCTCATGGAAGATCAGAGTGGCCAGAGAAGCAGTCTGCTGGTCATTCGTGACCCCTCTCGGTAGGACAGCCTCACTTTGCTAAGGCTGACAGATTGATCTTGACACATTGAAAGATGGTTCAAATGCAGTGACAGCTGCAAGGTGGTAGGAAGGTTAGAGAACGTGACCTATGGAAGAGGGGTGAGGGAATGGAGTTTCTTTCTGCTAAAGAGGATTGGCAAGTGGGAGGCTGAAGGGCAGGTGTTCTATTTATTGATATGGACATTGTTATTGGAAATGGGAAATAATTGCTTTGTTAAGGCTTTGATAAGAAATAGTGCAGTAAACTTGTGATGTCGTTTGGTTTCTTTCAGTTAGATAATAGGTAAAATGCCATCATTTTAATTAAAAGCATGAAAGATGCCTAGAGAAGCTGTATAAGCTCTTCCCTTAGGGTTTTTTAGGAACAGGTTAGGCAAGCATGTGGTGATGGAGATTTATTTGATCCTGCATCAGTGACGGAGCCTCCAGAAATCATTGTCAGCCTGTGTTTCTGTGGTCCAGATTATAACACAAAACTGAAAAAAAAATACCGTGAAACACAAATCTGACTCTGGGGGTGGACTGTGATTTAATGTCCTCCTCTCACTGTGTTTTATTAAAGCCCATATCTGTCTTTAATGTGAGTCCTTGCAGTACTGTTACAGAAGAAATCCACCTGAATAAAGGTTGCAGTTGAGGATACTCTTTTTTTTTTCTCCCCCCCCGCCCCAGTTCTTTAGTCCAAAATTGTTTGCCCTTTAGTGGTTTGGTTACTAGCTGAGTGAGGTTGAAAAAATATTTTTCTGGTCCAAAACCAGATACCCAGTTGTCCCCTGGAGGCTTACAGAAAGCTGAAGTCTAAGGTTAGGAGGTAACTGAGACTTCCAAATGAGTATGTCAAGATAGGGAAAGGTCCCTGCCTTAGACT
>JAYECN010018146.1:0-29219 GCA_035222435.1 Microcambeva ribeirae | reverse complement strand
TCTCTCTCTTTCTCTCTCTCTCTCTTTCTCTCTCTCTCAACAACAGGAAAAAAAAAAACAAAAGCCAAAAAAGACTCCAGAACTAATTTGGTAAAATTCTGACTTGTGTTAAAATCTAGATGAGGCAGAGAGAGGGAAGAGACTCTAGAGGAACATGGCTGTGTTCTGAATTATACTGAGCATTTAATGATTCGGTTATGAAGGGCTGTGCTGAAAGCTCTGTCAGGTGCCATCGCCATGCCTTATTTCAGGGGTGTTCGCGTGTGGCTAAGGTAGAGAGGGTACCTAGAAGTCGCTAGGCTGCATCTGCAGCAAGGACATGGCAATAAACAGAACTGGCAGGTGTCCTGCTCCCTGAGGCTGAGTATTATGTGAGATTTTGCTGCTGGTCTCCCTTGAAGTTGTTGGTTGTCCTAATAAACATGATTAAATCGCCTATGTCCACGCTGGTGCTGTATAACAGTTTTGTAATAGTGCAAAGAACAGAAAGGTGGGTTTTTTTGTTTTTGTTGTTTTTTTTTTTTGTTATTTGTCACAAAGCGTGCGCAGAAAAAAGTACAGTATATATGTCTGCCTAGTGCTTTTTGTGCTTTTTTTTTTTTCTTACTACGAAATGTAGCATGATTTTGTTGTGTAAATGGAGAAAGGAAAGGAAGGGGAAGCTTGTATCCATAATGGTAAGAATTAATTTCTTCTCTGGAACTGATTCAGGTATTCTAAAACTGTCTACATTCATACCATGGCCATATCTGTTTTCATACGTGCACCATATCTGTATTATCCTTTTCCAATGCAGTGTTTGGAAACTCTTATTTAACTGTCTCTGGGGCTTGGCCACCTTTTAACTTCTTCCTGAGAGGGACAGCATAATGGTGCCCAGGGGCGCAGAGGTCAGTTCTACAGTGGGACCCAGAAGGTAAGAACCCCCTTTTCTATCGTCTCCTTTCCTGGGGCAGTCACCTCTGATTGTAGTTCTGCACTAAGCTAAGCCACCTGCCTGCGCCGCAGCGAGAGCCTACGCAGGGTGGGCCACGGCTGCCCCGGGGCTGCTGCCCTGCCCCAGGGCAGGGTTTTAAGGATCCTGCCTGGTCCCTAGTGCCGGCCCTAGCACCCTTTGAAAGCTGCAGGGAGGAGCCTTTGCCCGGCGCTGGGTCGCAGTGCGGGCGGCCTCGTGGCGGCTGCGGGCTGGGGCTGGCAGCTCCCCGAGGGAAACACTGAACAGCAGAGCCGCCCTCGAGCGCTTCAGGCACCAAGCAACTACGGAGCAGCCTTCAGGCACCAAGGAAACGCGGAGTGCAGCCCTTCAGGCTGTTCGGGCACCGAGCAACCATGGAGCAGCCCTTCAGGCCGCCCTTCAGGCATCGGATGCAGAGCTGCTGCTTGCACAGGGCCCTGAGCCCCAGCAGCCGAAGGAGAGCGGCGACTCCTGAGCTGGACCCTTGCTCCACAAAATCACCTTCCCGGCACCCTCTCCCGTGGGGAAGGAGAAGACCCACCTCTCTCACGCCTCCATCGGTGCCTGTATTTCCAGAGCCCACTGCACAGAAAGCCAGCGGCCCCGGAAGCAGCAGGGCCCGTGTAAGTAGCTTAGCTAGAGCACGAGACCTTGGGGCAGGTCTCTCATGTGTAGAAAATACCATTTATTGTGGATATGAAAATAGCAATCTTGATTATGAGCAGAGATACAACAATAGGTGGTACAGGACAATTGGTTCGATCGCCTACTGCTCAGCAGTAATTTACAGGACGTTGTTTTGCTTATTCTAAATTAACAAATCAGGTATCTGCTAGATTTTTTTTAATTTTTTCCTTCCAAACAAACCAATGTCATACCTTAACAGGTACCATAAAATGTTATATTTGCAAAAGAAAACATTTCTTTAAATAGTTTTCTTAGTATCAATTGGAAATTGCATTTAAAAAAAAAGCTTACATTAATTCAATACCAATAAAAATAAAAATTAGCTTTGATAGAATACAAAACACTTCAAAACAAGCATATATAAATAACTTAATTTGTAAACATAGAAAAAACAATTTTATGTGTATATAAAAATAAACATCTGATGCACTGTACAATAAGACATTATCCTTCATAGGCACTGACATTGGTGATCAACAGGAGTCCCCCTAGATGTTGTTCCTACATAAACTGCTTTATCACTAGTGCCATGTCCAAAATTAAAGAAAAAATAAAGCAATGAGCAAATCTTTTGGGGACTCTTATGAAGACATCCCTGACTTCCACCTGAAACCTGTGCCTAGCTGCAGGAAAGCAGCAGTAGGGACAGTGCCAACGCACTATGCTGTAATTTCTGCTTATTTTTTTCCCTAGGGCTCTTTAGGTACTGCCTTGGTCACAAGAAAACTTGTAAGCAAAAGGTTTTATAATCCTAGCTGGTAGAGTTGGTGGGGAGGGGAACCTTTGGGCTGGTATGCCTCAAAACTGCTATTTTCTTAAATATCAAAATAACTATTACATTTTCTTATAAGATTTGATACATTAATGACAGAAAGCAACATCGAAGCTGGAAGTTAAACAAGAGCAAAGATGCACTAAAGGTGGAAACTGGCCTGTGACTCAAAGGTGAGAAGGCAGTTCACTTCCCTGGATACTGGGGAAATGCTTCTCTTCCTGACAGAGGGTAACTGTGCTAAAGCAGCAGAGGTTGGCTCTAGGGTGGATGCTGGAATACACATTTTGCACTTGACAAATCTGAAGTGTAACAGCTGCTTTCAACAATGTGGGCTTTTCTGAGCTGAAGAAAGAATATTGTGGCAGCTTTTATTGCTTAGATACTATATCTTAGGTGATTCTTTGCTGCGGTGCAAAGAACTAAATTACTTAAGCTTCCTGCGTTGGTTATGCTTTTGTTTAATTTTAGAGATGTATAACTGACCTATGGAATTTAAAGCCTGACAGCAGGGTGGTTGAACAAGGTTCAACAAGAGTATCATGAGGTAACAGAATGGGAAGATTCTTCATTCACTGCAGTGAGACAGCTCCTCGTGTTATGAATAATGAAGTGTGATAAGACTGTGCCAGGCTGGATTTTCAACTCTGAGTGCTTTGAGTAGAAGTGTAAAAGGCCTGATGAAAAAGCCATTATGGAAAAGTGCTGGAAGCTCCTGTATTTGCAGGATATAAGTTCTAGAAACAAGCTGATTAGTCACTATTACTCCCTATTAATGACCAAGTGTCCTTGTTTACAGCTGTTGGTTTGGTTTCTTTATTTCAAAGCACCTAATGCTGCAGTGCAGTAAAACTGTGTGTCCTGAGGTATGGTGTTTTCTGCTGTTGCTGCATAGTGTAGTGGCAATCTGACTATAATGCCTGCAAGTAGTCAGCCAACTATCAGAAAAAAATCTGTCCAGGGTGTAGAATGACTAGTGGGTCTCATGCTGTTTTGACCTTCCCTTCAAGGGAAGTCATTTACCTTGCAAGCTATCTACACTGCTGAGATTCTGCATTTGACATTTGTCTCAGCATTAGAAAGTGGTTTTGCATCTTTAATGAAAAACTGTTTCCAGTTTTTAATATATTTCATCACTTCCGTTGCCTTTTTCTCACCACTGTCTAAAGAATCTCAGCAAGAGAAGGCTTGATCTTTGAGACATTTTGGAAACAGACAGATTGTAATACACCTCTGCATCTAAGAGGCTAGCTATTATAAAGTGAAATTTCTCTCTCCTCTTTGCAGAGCCAGGATACCTTCCTACCATTCCTTAAGAGCTCTTGCACAGCTGTCTCGGGAAGGCACCCCTTAAAACTTGCTGGGTTTCTTTTCAGCCATGCTGGGTCAAACACAGGGTGCTGGTTCTGGTTATAGTTTTGTACACTCCCAGGTCAGCAATTGGGCTCCTCCAGTGAGCCTCAACTGCGACCGCCTTGGGAGCCAACATTTTTACCTTACAGATATTTATGTCTCTCTCCAAACTTCGCTCTGCTGCAGGGATCCAGTTTTGTGGCCCATCCTAACTAGAAAGAAAGTGTGCTAGTCGCGCAACCACCAAAGGCTGCCGCCTAGCAATGGAGCTCAGGAGCCTCGCAGGAATAGCTGGGGCACCAAGATCCACCTGGAGAAATTAGAAGAACAGCACTTATTTAACTATTAGTTGTTATTTTATTTTATTTTATTTTTTGAAGTATACCTGCTTTAGAACAAAACAGTTCTCCAGCTGCAATAGCTCTGACGTTGCAAGTGTATGGTAAGCACAGTAGTAGTTTATAGCTGAAAATCGTTACGACTGTGGTGGGTTGTATCTTTTTCCTTCCTTCTAGTGTGTATAATGCTACTGGAAGTGTATGTGCATACGCTCCTGCTAGTGCATTATAAAATGCATACCTATTCTATATGTAGTATAAAAGGCATATAGCTAAGTAGAGCTTAACATTAGTATTAAAAAAGATTGTATCCTAGAAACATGCTTGATATAGCTAAGCTTAAAGGAATTGAATTTATTTTGAGCAGTTATCTGAGAACTAAATATATTGTACATCTAACGGTGTTCTCTTGTGGATATTCTTAGGTAGCTGGTTCTATTGTCTTGGAGACAACCTCCTTTTCAAGCAAATCTGCAGTAACTGGAATGTAGGATTTTCTCATTCTAAACTGGCTTCCTAATTTTGACTTCTCTCTCATATCTATTAAATGTGAGGAATTAAAACATTTGTTACAGGAAGTTAGCTGTAAGCACTAACATGCATTTTGAAAATGAATGGAGCCAGAGCTGATGTTCTGTTATCTCCTGCAGGATGGAAATGCCAAGGCGACTGTCAGTCTTTAACACTAGATATAGCATTTGCTGGCTCACCATATGAGAATTCAGCATATTAAAACTGCTAATAAATCTCTACTGTAGAGTCTTGGAGGCCAAGGCAGCAGCTTTAGGTGCTGTAAAAACTTGAGACTATATCCTTAAGCACATATGCTTATTAGTCCTTTTATTATTAATGCTTATTATTCCTAATAAGCTTCTCTCTGCATTCCTTTATGTATCATACTAGATAAAGGAGGTATCTTACAATCAATTCACAATCCTCCTGGGCCATAGTATGAGTACTATATGTTCTTTTCCACTTACCAGGTCTCAACTTGGCATTTGTAGCAGACTGGCTGGAAATACTGCAAAATCTCACCTGTGTCATGTAAATGACTCTGGTGACCTCTTTTCCATTCACTACATCAGGTTCCAGGATCCAGGCACTTGGCAAAACCTCCCCTCTCACTACTTCCTTGCAGGGCTGAGGCATGGAGGCATCGTAGACAGACTGGATTGCCAAGACAGATAAGTTCTCCTGCATGTGAGAATGGACAAAGAAGACAACATAGGAAAATATTTTTTGACATGTATTATACCTTTGCTTTGTTGTTACTGAATTACTTATTAAATACTTTGTCCTAATCCTGCTTGTACCCAGAATATGCTGTAACATTTGTTTTACTACTTTATTTGGCTTGATTCATGGTTGTGATTTCTGAGAGATTTTCATACGTCATTAATTAATTTGTCATATCAGCATGGCTTTTCTTCCTGGCGTTCTGCCCAAATATAACTTTTCTTTCCCTTTCTCCTTTGTCCTTGAACCATGACCTTAAACCAACTGTTTCACAATGCCTAACAGAAAACATTTTACCTCTTTGGCTTCTACAGTAATGCAGCAGAAATCTCGGGGTTGCTTTAGGGAGCAGAGGGAGGTGTCAGTCACTAAATATACTGGGGAGGAAAACAACCAAAAAACAAAAGAGGAGAATTAGGTTTGACAGCTTTGACTTGAAAAAAATGCTTTTAACTTTTTGATACATCTGCCTAAGGGTGTAATATAGTTAATAAGCTGTAAAAATAATTTGTCCTTAGGCTGCAACACTCTCAAGAGCCACTTAAACCAGCTTCTTCTGACTTACATCTGCACTGCAGTAGACAGTTGTGTTACAGATTATTCTTACTCTGCAAATATTTTTTTTTTCAAAACAGAAATTCCTGTATTAAACAAAATTCTGTATATTCAAGCTTAAAACAGTGAAATGAGATCAATCTAAACTCATCTTTCATCTTTTCTTGTTCAAGCTAAGGAAGCACAGATTAACTGTGTTGGCCAGTCCTTGTATTGGTACTCACCCAGCTGAATGTGGCTGGTTATCTGCTTGTGTATTCGAGCTGTGCTGATACTTCTGTCATACAGATGCCTTTTGCTAGGATCTCTCACCAGTCCCCACACGCTTGGAAGAGACCTCTCTATCACCCCTGCTCCCAGAAACCCATGCTTTGTTGCTGAAGGGAAGGCTTTGTAGTAAATCAGCACCTCTTTTTCAGTACCTTGGTATCTGTCAAAGACAAATAAAAGGAATTTGAACAAGAGAGGTTCAAGTACATAAAAAGTCTTCTCATTTTAAGTACCTGCCATAAACTTACTTCCAACCAGCTGCTGCCTGGCATGTATAGAGATTCCTCAGGTTCTGGGAGCAGGCTGCCATTACCTTAGAAAACAAAGAGAAGGGAACAGCAGCTAAGAGAAAGTTGCAGAAACTAGAAATGGTGCTAGTATCTGCTAGCCAAAGCAGTTAGGGGGCTTCACCATGCACAGCCTTGCAGTGCTTGCCTTCCTCTGGGAGCAGAAACAGCCCCACTGACTCCCTGCATGTTTTCTGCTTGAATGTGGTGTCATATTAGCTTAAACTGTCTATCATTTAAAAAAAAAAAAGAGAGAAAAAAATGCATTTCCAAATGCTGTTGAACTGAATCTGTGTGATCTGAAACACAAAGTTTATTTATTTTCCTTCCACTTATGTTGTCACATCCTGCCATGCACAGATGCAGGAAGAATAACAACAGCAGAGAATACAATAAAAATTACATTTTTTTTTACGTAAGACCCAGATGAGCACTGAGTGCTAAAATGATAAAATTTGATAATTATTGAGTCAGTAAGATTGCCACCCTCCTCTGCAACAGGCCAGTTTCACCAGCTTCCTTTAAACACCCTGGACAATGTGCAACAGTATCTTCTGAATGCAAGTGCTCTAGCCTGGCTTTATTTTCCCTGCTGTTTAAAATTGCTCAGTGTTTCCCTTCTGCAACTGGCAAATAAATAAATATCACCAGTGCAGAAGAACAGAATTTATCCCACACACTGTTTTGCTACAGCTTTCAGGTAGAGGCAGAGGAGTAAGTGAACACTGCTCATTTACTCACCTCAGTGGTAGCATTGGCCAAGATATGTTTAGATAAATCCTGGTATCCTTTTGTTGACGAGGAGCTGACTGAAATAGTTAGTCCATGAGTGAACCTACAGCTGATGCTACCGGAGATAAGAGGTGGCTGAACTCTGCTGGCTTCTGCAGGGGCATGAAAAAGAAATCAAAAAGAAAACCAGCATTAAAATGGCACTGGAGAAAAATAGTACTCTTAATGACAGGGACTTGAACCCTCCACTAAGGGACTGAGTCAACCTGACCCTGAGGAAGGACTAAGATTAGCTCTTGTCTGGACAATCTGTCTATTGGTAATTACCCTGCAATTAGATCTAAGCTCACATGTTAAGATTATTGCAAAATATAATCAATTACCAAATACTATCAGAGGAACCAAGTCATCATTTAATTTTTTTGGCAAATACTAACTTAACTCTGACTAACAATGTTCTTCCGAAGTCCCATAATAATAAAACACCCTCAAAATACTTGAATTCAAATTAAATTTAGATTTTTGATAAATAGCAAATCTCATAAGGTTTTTGAAACATGACTGCAACACAAGCAGATGTATGTTTTGTACTTACCAAATGCTGACTCCTTCTGTAGTTCTTCTGGCATGTGAAGTTGACTGTTTCTAACAGCTGGGCGACCTCTGGCATCTCCTCTTGAAAGCTCTGCACTTCCAGAAGAAACCTAATTTGAGAAAGAGTAAAAGTGATTTGGTGTGAACTGGAAAAAATAATTATGTAACACAGTAAGTTAAATTTACTTTTGACTGATGGCACTGCTAACACCAGTAACACTGTTTGGCTTTTATGAATCAGCTTTAAAAACCATGAAGAAACAAAAGTATCACTGCCCTCTGCAATCACCCGGTGATGCTCCCTCCACCCTGTGTAAGCCCTCCATGGACCAGGGACACTACTTGTCTTGCTTGAGAGGTGCATGAACCAGCTCAGAAACATTTCTGGGTCTGTATTAGCCCTCTTCCTGCTGGACCATCAGGAGGCATCAGTCTCAATGACCAGACAGCAACAACTTGCTCCCACCTGTCCGTCGCGGCCGCAGAGTCTGCCTGCAGTGTATGTAGCTGTGTTACTGCTGTTGTAACCAGATGTTGGGCCAGAGGAAAGGCTGAGGCTGGAGTCTGTACATAAAGTGCTTGTACTCACAAGAGTCTTCAGCCTGGCTTCTTCCTGTAACAGAAGTCAGGATATCAGAGACCAAAATGCACCAAACCTACCTTACACAGCACTGAGTCAAAGCAACGCAGATAACAGCACTGCAAGGTCAAAGAGGGATCATATACAGTCTGACCTCGTTCTGCTTGTGCTGACAATTCGTAACACTCACCTTCTGTAACTGAGAAAATATTTGCTCCCGTATGCGCCTCTTCTCCTGCTCAGCTCGCTCCCGCAGCTTGTCCCTGGCTCGTGCAATTTCAGTCTTGGCTTCCTCTCGTGCCCGCTGATAGTCTCGGAGCAACAGCTCGATCTCTGAAGGGTGCTGAACACTTCTTTTTGGTTCTTGAACTCTGTAAGGGGGGGAAAAAATGCATAGAAGTTACTTGAAACCAGGTAACTTGCCAAAGTACGATGAGAAAAATCCATTTTTCAGTATGGATGAGGAAAATTTTCAAGAACAGCAAGTAGTCACAGTAGCCTCCCAAAACTTTCTCTTTGCTCCCTAGAGGTTTAGCCTTGGAAGATGGATTCAGACTGCAAGTTCAGTTCAGTGAGATTACTCTAGCACTTGTGCTGATTTCACATGTGGAATAACTGTGCTGGGAAAGCACCTTTCTGCCAACCTACTACAGAGGAAGCAAAAGCTTCCACATGGTGATGGGTGCTGCAAAACTGCCCTTTTTTTTTTTTTAATATTTAACATGACACATCCTATAGCTTTTAAGTCAGAGAAGGAACAAGAAACAGACTGATCTATAATCAGTTGAGACTCAATCCTTGGCTTTCCTTTTACATCACACACCAAATAATTAGGCACTTATACTGTGAAAGAACTGGCAAGAAGGAAGCACGTAATGATTTTCTGGTATCAGGCACATATTTTTATACTGAAAACACTTTTTATCCCAAATGTTACCACTCTGCCTTCAGCATTAACGAGAATAATTCCTCTGCTGTTCTCCTGACTCCTGCCACAGAAATGTCAGAGAAGCCAGTAGAAATTGTTCATGTGCAGCTATCATGAACACTGAGACGTTCAAGGGAGATGCTCATTACACCTTACCTAGTATTTTCCACCACGTTTCTTCTCAGCTGTTGCAGATATTCTCGCCGTCTGCTGGGAAGATCTAAATCCCTCTGACTTGTATCCAGCATCTGCAACAGACTCAGGTGCTTTTGAGGACTCAAACTTCGGCTCCTTCGGTACCTTTGCAGCCTTTTTTCTCTTTCCCTCCTCAGAGTTTCAATAGTCCTCATGTGTCTGTCAGGGAAACAAGATTAGAGCTGCAAAGCGCACTCTGCAGAGTTGTAATTTCTGTTTTGTAAATACCTTAAAAACTAAGCAGCTTTGTAATGTAAAATTTACAGGAATCTAATAGCATACACCCCCCTGCAAGTATCCCTTTGGTCACATGGTGACAGATGATGCAAAAATTCTGAAGCTCCACTGCTTTTGCAACAGTAGGCAAAGCAAACAAATACCTTAATTAAGGCTTAAAAGGGCTGAGAGGCAAACTGAGAAAGGACACTAATGTAGTTACTGATACAGTTATATATATTTTTAGTTACATTATCTTCCCCAGACTCAGTTCTGTCACCCAGTCACAAGGATGTAGCATCCTGATTTTCATAATTCCTTCTGCATTTCTGTGGGTTTTTAGAATTGTTTCTTCTGCTGTTTATATAGCCGTGTTTATCCACAAAAGCAAGAACGAGATACTGTGATAAACAGGATGAATTGAATATTTTTAAACTGCAGTAAATCCGCGAGATATAGTCCCATGGTACATACTGCTAAAAATGTTAAGAGTAGGGTGACACTTGATCTGAATGACACCGAATCTTGTACCTTTCCCTCTCACCTTTAAGTAACCTCAAAATTTTGCCTTAAAAGCGTTACTCGATTATGTGTAACAAAAGCTTAATGCTGCATCTCTTCAGAGAATGAACGCTACCCGTGCCAAAGGGACAGCGCAGGGACACCGCACGCCGTTGCCTCGCGCAGCTTACCGTTCATAGAGCTGCTGCCGGACGGGAGCCGCCGCCAGCCCCGGCGCGGCGGCGCCGTCCCGGAGTGCACGCAGCAGCGCGTCCGTCTCGCCGAGGCCGTAGTTGAGCCTGGCTTCGGCCAGCTCCACGCTGAGGGGCTGCTGCCGCAGCTCCAGCCGGATGCCCGACATCACCCGCGCGCGCTCCCGCCGCAGCCGCTCGATCTCCCTGTCCCTGCTTTCGCAGGGCTGGGATCTTCCGTCCGTTTCTGCGGCTCGGCTGCTTCTAGGCGGTGCTTCTGCCGGACTTCGCAGATCGGCCGCGCTGCCGCTCGAGCTGAGAAGCGAAGGAGGGGGACTGCCCTTAACGCCGCACCAGTTGCTAAATTTATTGTGTACGGGTAAGTCACGCAGACTGTAGCTCCGAGGCCTGTGAGGCTTTGCAAGGGTCGGGGTTTTGTTCCGAAGGATTTCAGTGTCACATTCAGAGAGGCAATCTGCGTTGTCACCTTGCAAGGAGGTCTGCACGTCGCTCACATCAGAGATGGGGAGGGGGCAGCTACTTTCATTTTTCCAAAAGAAATCATGCAGTTGCAGAGAAGATGCTTCTACCTGTGGTTCTGGAGATTCATCGGCATTTGTCTTATTTGAACAAGTGGCTCTAATTTCTTGTTTAAAAAGTAAGTCAGAATTTGGAGGTGAGTAACTATGAACCAGAGCGGTGTCAGAATTACCCACGTATTTCTCCTGCCTGATTCCTCCTAAAGAGCCTCTTCCTCTCCTTGTGACGTACATACAATGAAGGGAACTTCCCAGTGGACTGTGGTCTCCAAGATCATTTGTTAAAAATTCCCTGTGCCCGGAGAGCTCTAAGGTACTGCTGGAGTGATAAAGTCGTTTAGCACAAATTGTAGTGTGGGTGTCAACCGTGAGCCTCTGCTTTTGTTTCACGTCTTTTGTGCCACCTCTTCCTAAGAGCTCTTTGGCTTCAATCTTATCTGAGAAGCTGCCAGACGTCTGCCTGGTGTCCTGGCTGTCTCTGGAAGCGCTTGACTCGCTGTCTGTTTCCGTCTGGGAGAAGTTGTCCACCTGCAGCTCCGCGCCGCCCCGCGCTCCCGCCCTCGGCTTTCTCTGGCCGTGAAGGGGGCTCGAAGGCCCCGCAGCAGAGCAGACCGACTTGCTAAAAGCTACCTGGCTGTTGGGACTAGCACTAAGCGTAAGAATAGGGGAAGAGGCCCTGTCGACTAACAAGGTGGTTTTGTGGCAGAGTTTTCTTTCTGCTGGAACCTCCAGTTCATCAGCAGTTGGTTTATCCGGAGCGTAGGACGCTGGAGACTGCAAGCTGCTGTTAGCAGGGCTGCTAACTGCAGTGCACGACGAGTCATCCTGCCCTGAACTCAGCAAAGAGGACGCAATGGTTGACACTCTGGTGCTGGCGAAAGCAACGTTCTGCTGCGCACTTAACGTTCTTTGAAAGCCTGAGATGGGAGTGGAGGTTCTGGTTAAGAGGGGCAGACGCATAAAAGAATCTTCCAGAAGGCTGTCAAGACTGTCATGGAAATCAGGAGTGCTCAGGGTTCTCATCTTGGGTCTGTCTGGTGTCCTGTCTCTGATAGAGAGCATTTCCTCTTTATTTTGGGGAATCTTCCCTATAGCATCTGTACCAATCCCTTTCAAATCGATGCTTCCTGCCTGAGTTGTCCTCAATTCATTTTCCATTTCTGCCTGCACTAGTTTGTCTTCCTGTTTGCTTTGAGGTTCTGAAATCTCAGTTTGAATGCCTATATCTGCTGTAGTTTGGGTGCAGCTATCTGATCTAGCAACCTTTACGGCCTCCTCCATTCCCTTTGGCTTGATTTTGGCCTTCTGGTCGTTATCGATGACATTTTGCTGGGAGAGGTTTCCCAAGAGCTCAGAAGTGTTCTGAAGAAGCTGTGAAAGATGCATGGACAGGTTCTGCATGCTTGCCCAAGATGATGGTTGCTGAAATGAATCTTTGCTGGTTTCCTGCTTTCTTGCAGAAACATCTGTAAAGCTTCTCTGGTGCCTCCTCTGTCTCCTGTACCTTCCTGCAGTTGCCGTTTGTGTCCCCTGTTCACACATAATTCCTGGTGTTTTTTTGGAAGACCTATCTGACTCAGAAGGATAGAGCAGCATGATTTCATCGACCTGCACTGAAGAGTTACCAGGCTGTGCAGAAGCATTATCAAAATCAGTAACGTTATTTTCTAGATTGGCTTCCAGTATTTCACTGGATACATTGCTGTACTGCTTGGTACCGTCACGTGGGTATGCAGATTCAAAGCCCCTTCTGATATTGTCCCACCCTTGAAGATCTTCTGTGCTGCTTAAAGTGCTTGATAGAACTTTTGCTGTCGCATACGAACTGAGATGAGAATGGAAAGGAGAATTTTGAGAATTCAATCCGTTATCCACGCTGGAACATCTCATAACTTTACGATTATCCTGGTTTAAAGGATTTTGATTGCAAGAGACATCACTTGCACTTCCAAAAACATACTGTTTCCAGCCAATCTTGCACGGTCCATCGCGTTGCCAGGGATGAACATATGGATTGATATCACTTGAACTAAAATGCATTGCATCCTTATTGTCTTGTAAAAACAAATCTGTCTCTTCTGACTGGTATCCAGCTTCTTCAGCTCTCCCTTCACTGCACTGAGCTACAGAACTACTCTTTGAAGGGATATTTGCTTCTGCACCCACAGAATGCTGAGCTATGGGCAGTAAAGATGATGGAGAATGAACAGCGCAGTCTTTTAAAGACTGGCTGCTTTGAGTTCTCTCCACAAAACTTGGCAAACTTCTGGGATTGTAGTTTGCAGATTTCTTAGTTTGTTTCATTCTCTGCTGAAACCTGTATTTAGATTTAACCTCTAGAAAATTCTTTGATTCTTGCTTTGAATATCTTTCAATTCCATAAAGATCATCTTCAGTTGGCGATGGAGGCTCTACACTCATATTTAAATCTTGCAGTGATCTAGACGCAAGATATGATGAAAGATCTGCCCTAGATGAAGCTTCCAAAGTATTTTCTACATCAGAGATCACAGCAATAGCTGGGGCTGAGAGTCTATGACTTTGTAAACAAGGTCGCTGTTCACTTTGTTTAGAGCTCTTTGTATTCTGTGCAGTAAAATATGATCGTTTGCTCCTGAATTGCACTAATTGGGATTCTTGGTTTTTTGGTAAATTATGGTTTTCTGGTAAAAATTTTAAGGAGGTACTTTGATTATTTACTACAGGAAAATTCAGTCTTTCTGATTTCAGGGTATTATTTTTCACTATAGCATCTCCCATTCTTGGACAGCTATCTGCGTCAGCAGCAGGGCTATCAACACTTGAACCTGTACTATTTTTGCAAAGCATAATCTCTTTTCTACCATCGGTACTTAGTCTTCTCAGCTTATTGCCTGTAGGCACAAACTGACAATTGCCTTGCAGATCTACAGGCCTTTTGTCGAAACCAGAGGCAGTCTGATACAGTCCTCCAGGATCCGCACTACTGCTGTACGTGGGTCGTGTCGGACCAGGTGAACGGCATGTGTGTTCAGGATCCACAAGAACATTTCTTGGATACAGATTTTGCAGCATTGCAATTTGTGGGCCTATTAATTCATTCAGAGAATTTGAAGATGCCAAAGTTTGCATTTCAGCAGGTTCTCTACTTACTGTTACTCTTTGTTTACTCTTTTCTCCAGAAGGTTCAACCTCAGTATTTGAATGCAAGTTTTCCTCATTTCTGGTAAGTACTTCTCTCATTTGTCCTTCTTTAATAAGAATTGCCCTTCCAGTATCCCAAAAAGGTAATGATGGTATTAAAAGAGAATCATCACTCTCACGATCAAGTACTTCCTCTGGGTTTTCTCTGCAAAATTTCTGTAGTGGAACTTTACCCCAGAGGTGCTGATCAACTGCTGTTTTGTTGTCAAATTGCTCACAATTACTTCTAGGTACAGGTTCCCCATCTACTGCAGAATCTCCACATGATTCCGTGTCAGATACTGGATAATGCTGGTTTTCTTTTGCAAGAGAAAGTAAAATACTTCCCAAAGCAGGTGCTGGCTGATCAAAAACAACAGCCTTGTCGGACTGAGTGTCCTGCACTTGTAAAGCAGCAAATGGAGAAAGCTTCAAAGTTCCTGTGCGTGAAACACCGTATGTGCCTGCTTCTCCACGCGCTGTATCTGCAGCTAAAGAAGATTCTGAAAAGTCTATTAAGGATGGGCAGTTACCTTCTGGAAACGCTGGTGGAAAATCTCTTTCTTTGACAGCGTGCAGGTCTGCAGAACTAGAGGAGATTTGCTCCGTCAAATAACTGCCTTGAATTGAGTCCTCAAGCTGACTAATTATTAGAGATTTTGAGTCAACCAGTAAAGTGGCAGTGTCAAAAGCATTAACGTTGTTGGAGCTTTGAAACAGAGCATCACTTGGAAGATCTTCTGCAGAGTAGGACGGAAGTGACTTTGATTCTTCACTGCAAATCTGCCCCAAGCTTTGAAAAGCAAGCAAGGCTGATTCTGGAACAGTCACATGAGAAGCACAAGTGTAGTCCTCCAGGTACTCCTGCATTTTATTTTCTCTTTCATCCTCGCAGTTCTGGGAAGAATCTTCAATTGCTTCCACCTTTTGACCTGTTTTCACAACTTCTTTGGAGAGTTTATTATTCTGAGAAACTGTGGCCTCTGTATGAATGGCTGAATCATTTTTCCTTTCATTATCTTTTTGATTCAGAGAACAAACATCAGGAGGAGGTACAGATACACTTAAAACAGCTGATTCACTTTCAAAGTACTTTGCTTTTTCAATGAGAACATCATCATTTTTACATTTGTCTCCGTTGCTGCTGATTAAAATATCTGCAAATGGAACTGGGCTATTCAGACAACTAGCAGAACATTCAGAAGCATAAGAATTCCGGTTATAATTTAGAAGCTCTTCACTATAATGCGCATCTTCCCCCAGGGACTTGTCCAGGCTTTCTGAAAGGGCTGAAGTATTCTCAGAAACAGAGCTCTCTGGACAGTCACCATGGCCCTCTTCAGAAGTCCCATGTTCCTGCATCTCTTTAGGCTCACTCTGACACTCAAATACCTCAGGAAACCTTGCATTATCTTCACTATTGCTTGTTATAGTGTAGTTTGTGTTTAGATATTTCTCCTCGTCACACTGTGATAAACTCCATGAGTGAAGTTCTTTCTGAGCTGCATTAATACTACGAAGCGTTCTCTGAGAAGAGATGTCTAGTAAAGCATGCGTTATTTCTTTTCTCATATCCCCCATCATTTCTTTCTCTGAAGCAGAAAGCAAGTTTGAATTATCCAAGAGCAGTGAATGACATACATGGGCACCCTTCTCTTGAGCTCTATCTTCTACAGAATTAAAATGGTCTTTTGACAGCTCATTCACCATTAAATCCTCACTATGCTCTTCATTAGAGCTGTTAGCACCCTGAATCCTATCTTGAGAAGGACGCATTTTTTCCAAGGAAAACGATTTTCCTTCTGACCCTTGCTTAAGTGCAATAGTTACAGGTTCATAACACTCCACACTATAGGAGGTAGAAGAGATGTCCTTCTCACTGAGGGGCTCCTCAGATGCAGCAGAATCAGGTGCACCGTTCAAGGATCTTTTCTCCTGTCTGTCCAGCATGATCAAGGTCTGTTGGAAAGCAGCACTTTTATTTTGTATTTTATCAGGACGTTGTTTATCTACTCCCTTTTTATAAACTGTAACAGGTGCACCCACACAGACCTCATTCTCCATCAGTGTTTCATAATAAGGCAGAACTGCTCCAGTCCCAGCACTGCTGTTAGCTGCTTTTGTCTGTCCTGTCAATGCAGTGGGAACATCTTGAGCGAGACAGGAATCATCACTTACTCCAAGGTTTAGAAGATGATTGAGAGGCTGGCACATAGAGCCTTTAAGTGAACCTTCTTGATTTTTTTCCGTAGATTTTAGTGTTGCTGGTGAATTTTGTGGCTTACTGGTGTGTTCATTACTTCTAGAGAAGCTTGTAGACATCCACTGGCTGTTTCTTAAGATTTCATTTAATCTGATGTTTTCTTCTGTGAGTTGGCAGCTGTCTTTGCTTCCTGGGAACAGTTCGTTCAGGTTTTGTAGAACTATCACTTCTACCTCCTCTGCCTCTTCAATAAACATCTGCTCTTCTCTGTCTG
This sequence comes from Microcambeva ribeirae, assembly GCA_035222435.1. Lineage (NCBI taxonomy): Eukaryota > Metazoa > Chordata > Actinopteri > Siluriformes > Trichomycteridae > Microcambeva > Microcambeva ribeirae. Next base: position 12,651 of record JAYECN010018146.1, on the reverse strand, counting down.
CTTTGACTGCTTGCTCTTCATTTACCAAATGCACTTTTTGCTTCTCCTCAAATCTGGAGCCTCCTGAATCCAATTCACAAATACCAGGTCTACTTCTAACAGTATTTTCTGAAGTGCTGTCCTCAGCGTATTCCATAGCACGACTCATGTACACACAGTTGTCCTCTTTAACATGGAGACTTTTAGATTCTCCTTCAACTCTGCTTTGGTCTATTCCAGTACTATCATCAGCTGAACAGTCATCTACCTTGATGTCTTTCATCACTGTGTTTTTCATATCCATAACGGAGTCCACTGAGCCACTATCTTCGCTCATCTCAACACTATCTTCGTTCATTTCAATATGGTCATGGTAATCCTGTGCAAACCCTGAATCATCCATTGACAGAGTATTGTGTTCTAGTCCTGAAGCTGTCAGGTATTTTTCAGGGATCTCAAATTGATTTAAAATTTCCGCATCATCATTCCTGTCACAACACATCTGATGTGGAGCTGGGATCTCTTCAGTAAATAAAACTTTTTCATCTGTGTATATGTCCTCTTGTCTGGTAACAAGCAGCCCCTCAGCATTGGTCGTGATAATTTGTTCTTCCCTTTCAGTTACTTCACATCCATTAATTTTGTTTTCCTGATACAAGTTTTCATGGGTCAAGCAGTCTGCAATACTGTGTCCAGTTAAATTGCTAGAACTTGCTTGTTTTTCAGCATCATTTTTTTCTAAAATATTTCCTTGTCTGCCTGTCATTGTTACTGTTGCAGCTATTTCCTCTGTATTGAACACCTCTGGTGCTGCGTCTCTTTCTAAAGGCCCCTCACAAGCACCAAGGAAGTCCGAAGCATTTCGAGTAAAATTCTGGCAGAAGTTACTTGCCTGAAGACAACTATCAGACCACACAACCGCTTGGGGTTCCTGAGTGTGCTGCTCTACGCCTGCGCTTGCTACCTTGCCTTCCTCTTTCTCTGCCTTTTCATGTGCTGCTGTCAGGCACAGGTTTGTACAAAACTCACCCTGAACTTCACAAGCTACAATATCAGGAGGTTTCTTTGAATTCTGAGATAGGCTGCCTTTAAAATGCTCTCTACAATCCTCAGTTTCACTTTGGACTTTGACTACTGGGTAGTTATTTAAACTTTCAATCTGTCCAAATTTACCTTCCAATGTATTTTCTTCTAATTTGATTACAGCATTGATCAATTTGGTCATTTCTTCTTTTGTATTCTGGTAAGAAACCACAGTTTCTTCTGCATTGTTTAAAATCTTGGATTCTTCATTCATATATGGATTCTCCTCTTGGAAAACAGTAGCTAATGAATTTGTGTTGTATTCAAATACTCTTCCTGACTCTGAGTTCGCATATTCTGCAACAAGCAAAATATTCTCTGCTGCATCTCTTTCAAAAAGGACTTCTTTCTCTTCTCCTGATTCAAGTAAAGTTTTGCTCTGAATTTCTGTTTCCAGCAGACTGGTTGCATTAAATTCCACAGAAACATCAGTCTTGGGCATGTTGTTGTTCTGCCCTGTTGATTTAGAACAGCATGTTGTGCAAAGGCAGTTAGACTGTACCCCAGAACAACTTTCTGGGGCACTGACTTCCATAGATAGATTAGATCCGTCATCACAACTTCCTTTCACTACTGTGACGTGCTCCAGTAGTTTATCAGATTTTTCAGTCTCAGAAGCACTTTGGGGAAGATTAGCTTTCCCTGATGCTTGGTATAACATGCCTGAATTGGGTTCTGAGAGCAAATTATTTGTACTTTCAGAGCGAGCAGTAGGGAAGGCCTCAGTGCCTTCCCCGTTTGTGTTCACCATGAGATAACTAACTTCATTTGCCACCAGGTTTTTATATTTGGATGAAAGTTCTTCCTGAACTACAGGCTGAGAACTCAAGAAACTCTGTTCTTTACTTCCATTCCTTTCTTCTCGTATGGTATCAGTACACAGCAAAGAATTTTCTGAAAAATGTTGGGATAAGCAACTCGCAGGACTGTCTGTTAGTGAACATTCATGGGAATAATTTTCTAAAACAATTTTGCTTTTAAATTCATAACGATTTAACGAAGACAAGTTTTCATCTCTTGCTTCGTATTCTTCACTATCTCTGAACGAAGGCATCTCTGAGACAATCTCTGCCAAGCTGTCTGTGCTTGTTTTCATGCATATTATCTCTTGTTGAGATATCGCTATTGGTGTTGCAGATTGGTCATAACCTGCACTGCAAGCAAAAACTGAAGAGTTGCATTGGTATGTTACTTCCTCTGAGGAAAAGTCTATGTCTGATGTTATTTCCTCTGCACACATTTGTTCACAATCTGTGCCTTGCACTGCTTCCAGAGTGCTTTCCCCAGATCTGAGGAGACCTACTGCAACAGCTGAGTCTGCTCCTTGTCCAAGGACTGCTGGGAGCACAGAACTGCTTACCGGATAGCAGGTCTTGTTTCTCGTGTCACTGAGAAAGAAGCCCTCATCACACCATGGTGGTATTTCTCTTCTTGGAAAGAGCTGCTCATGGTTTCCAAATTTTACTTGTTTTATTACAGATGGCTGTGGTGAGGCCACATTAAGAGCTAGTTCTGTGGAACATCCGGTGGCAGGAGCACAGATCGGTGCACTTCTGCCATCTGTCATCAAGTTATCACAGTCATCACCTAGGTCACCTTTCTCAACAGTTCCAAAAAAATCATCTTCTAAATCTGTATTTACACAGCAATTTCTCTGCTCAAAAATGTGAACAGGCAACACAGACATAAAAGAAGCTTTGCTCAGATCATCATCTTTTGGCAGCTCTGGATGAGTTTTGCGGACGGAATCTTCTTTTCCAGACACAGGCAACAAACAGCCTGCCACGGAGGTGCTTTCCAAGCAGGAAAACGTTTGTGTGCATTCAGTGGTAGATCTGTAAGTAGGCAATTCACTCAGTCGTTCATGTTTAGGATGAGTTGGCCTTGATTGTTCACAATAATCATGTTTTGCTGAAGTAGGAAGAAAAGAGGAATCTGGTCCTACTGAACTAACAAATGAGGATATTACATCTTGAGATCCCAGGAAAGCATTCTTACCAGAATTTGCCCATCCTTTAAGAGTCGTATTTAAGGTTCCATTTGCAGGAACTCTGCTCATATCTGCTATTTTTTCAGTTTCAGGTAGGGGTACTTCTGATGTGACGGAGGAGAACACTGAGTTTAAATGAGTAATTCTGTTTATCTGCTTTGAGCCAGAAACAAAAGACACTTCAGCAGCTGACTGCTTCAGATCATCTTTCTTCAACCAACCCTCTGGTTTGCTCATTGCGCACAGACGACCATCTTGAAATTCCCGATTTTCATGGGAAGAAGGTACTGTTATTCTGGGGCTGCTGATTTCACCCTTCAAGTCACGTGAAGGCCAAGCATCAGTAGTAAACAATGGATTTCCACTTGTGTAATACAATCTCTTATCAAGAGAGCTTTCTTGTTCTACAAGAGAGACCTTTGTGTCCTTCGGCAACTGCTTGAAAGCATGACTGGAAGCAGGCTGTGCCTCAGTATCCAAATAGAAGGAACTGCTCAGCTGCAGATCATCATTTGGTCCTTCTGTATCTCTGTCACAGGTTTTGAGTTCACGGTCTCCCTCAGTGTGTATAGCTGGTGGCCCAGGAGACTGTAACTTCCAAAAAATTTCTGCTGGTACTTCATCAGATGAATCAGATTTGGATTCCTCTATCAGCTCTTCTCCATCAGCCAGGCTGTCCAGAGAAAAACTTCTCTCAGCTTTTCCCAATCTCCTGCGTGATGCACCTGATGTCACCAAAGAGGAAACGTGATGATCACGTCTGCTTTGGTAAAGCTTAGCTGTCTCGCTGTGGGTCTTCAACTTGTGAAATCGGCTTTTATTTTGCTTTTTGGCTTTATGTTCCTTTTCCACCAGAGAATCTTGTGACATTTGACTGTCATCACTCTCAGAATCTCCTGGATTGGTGAGACATTTATTCCTGTCAAAATCTTCCTGTTTCAGTTTCTCTGTGAAGGCTTTTGCATAAGCACAGGAGAGAGAATCTACAGAGTAGGAACTGTCAGTATCAGAGATCTCATTTTCCTCATTCTCTTGCCAGTTCGCTAGCACATCTGTCACCGCTTTGGACACTCCAGCACTCAACATCTCAGCACTGTGCCATTTTTTTTCTACATAACAAAGTGGTGCCTGTGTGTTTATCTTGGTGAGATTTCCAACTGATGCTGCTGCCATCAGAAATTCTTGCCGTTTCTCACAACTTGGCAAGGCTGAGTCTGGCACTCTCTTCAAACTTTTTGCCGTTTGGTTTAAGTGTGCTGACAGCAGCTTTTCACACACCTCTGTTTTCTCTGTTTCGTTAGGGAAGGTTTCTGAAGGTGAACCATGCCCTTTTGCATTGATATCCACTGTATTCTTTTTATCGGATACCTGAGCTCTCTTTTGTTCTAGGCATCTGCTTACAGGCTGACTTAAATCTCCCAGCACCTTTGCTTTTGTCATTCTTGTTCCTGAAATGAAGGTTTCAAGATCATCTTTCTCTTTAAAATGATCAGGGGAGCAACTTTTAGAGGGCTGTTTTTGAGATCCAGTTTCCCCTGGGCTGTCATCCAACTTTTGCATTTTTTGATCGATTTTGTTAATATGAGCCATGATAGCTATATCATTAGAGACTTTATCTGTTCCTTTTCTATTTCCAAATGAGGATGTCTTTTGTTTTTCACTTAGCTGCCTCTGGACTGGAAAGGAGATAACTTTTTCATCACTAAGGTCATCTCTTCCGGAAACATCTTTATCTTTTCTGCAAAGATATTTCACAGATGACAGCGTCCCTGACAGACTGCCTTCACAGCATTGATCAGTATGTGCTGAGGTAGGTAACTCTGAGACAGCTCCCCTCTTCAACAAACAGCTGGGTGAGAAAAAAAAAAAAAAAAAGAAAAAAAAAAAAGAAAAAGCCTAATCCTCACTTGAATAATGTACTTTACAGTGCTTCCACCCCAGTCATGTCTTGCAGTTAAGAGTAATGACACACAAAGCCACTATCTTCATGCCTTTCAAAAGCAAATTCAGCAGAGAACAACTAAAAATATATATTCATCATATAGTCCCCTACAGGTTCTAAAACATTCTATGTGTCACAAATGAACCTAAAACATTTTATGTGACACAAACAAACCACTTGATGCTAAAATAGATGGATATTCTAGGTAGGTGCAGAAGTTAGTTAAAAACGGGGGATAGCTCTAAGTCACAGAAATCCATTGAGCAGAAATCAGCTCTTCTTTTCAGCCAGGAGTACTGGATCATGCTGAGCTAGGCACATTAGCACCCCGATTTTCTTGCACTGTGAAGAGAGGTGTATTTATCTTGAGAAAGGCTGAAGAGCCTCAGAGTCCCAGCCAGAATCACCCTAAACATATAAAAACTCTAAGGGCAGTTTGACCATAAACAAGGTAAGATGGTGCAGAAATTAGTATTTAACAACAGCCTGAACAAGGTGAGAACAGAGAGTTAAAACAGTTCTAGAAAACATTTACACAGAGGTAAAGTGTGTGGAAATGCTTGAGACAGGAAAGAAAAAAAACACTGAGAAAGACCATGTCATAGGGCTAAATTGGGAATGCATAGTACGCATCCTAGCAAAAGTGATAAAGTTCCAGTGTGACATACAAAATAGCAAGCTCGCTGACATCACAAGTTTTAGGATTGCTTCAGTAAACTGAAAGGCATTCTGAGGCTTATAGGTGGCCAGTGAAAATAGCTTGAACTTAAATTACTTTTAAAAGTGCCAGAGGAATCTGTTGATGTTAACTCACCTGGACACGTGGGGCAGCTGGAGGTTACAGAGCGAGTGCCGCCTCTGCGGCAAGGAACTTGAACCCAGGGACTTCCTTTGCTTTCCCAGCTGATGATCCCAAGAGGCTACTGCAGTATGTTGGTTCGGGCCCTGGGACTGTTTCACGCTGTCTTCACTTCGCCAGCAGCTGGCCTCCAACTGCTCTAGGTTCTGCTTAGCCTCCAGTAACTTCTGCTTCTTGACGATCCTTTCCAGCTGGAACTTGACCTTTTTCCGTCGTATGCTTCTTTCTGCCTTTTTCAAGGAGTACCTTCGCAAGAGCTCCAGCTGCACCACTCTCTTCTGGTTCTGCTCTAGCAGGGAGGGGCAGATTTCCAGCCGCGCAGCGCTCCGTGCCTCAGCCCCGGCGCACAGCGCGGGTTCTGTTTGCACAGCAAACTCCCGCTGCTGCCGCTGCAGGGCAGCCAGGCGGCTGTTCTCATCTACGAGCCACTGCTGGTCTGTGAACAAACGGATTGAAAGAAAGCAAGAATAGGGGGGAAAATGCTGTTTTGTTTCTTAATTTAAGCAAATTTAACTTAATTAATTAGATTCCTTAATTTTGAGGGCCCATTTAAGAAAATTTCTATGCAGTAGAGCAAAGTCCTGACAAGACACTTAGGAAAAAAAGCACACTGTTACTGGACATAACCCAAAGACTTTACATTGGAATAAGGCCTCAGCCAACTGCAAGGAGGCAGGAGGAGCTGCAAGGGGTAAAGGAAACTGGTGGACAGACCTTGTCTGTTAGTGAAGAGTGAAACACATTCCACGCAGATACCCAGTGACGCACACAATTTCTCATAGATTATACTCAAACATCATCTCAATTTTGTTCTTAGAGTATTTAAACAGCCCGAGTTCAATTTTGTGCACTTTCAGGCACAGGGTATATATTCACATTAAGGCACTAAGGCTTCAGTGGCTTTTTACTCTGAAATATGTTACTACTTCTACCTTAACTATTCTACAGTCATTTTAAGGTTTGCATGTGTTACTTAGAAAATTAATGTATGTGTATTGAGTTGTCAAGGGAACCAGAACAGCATGTCTCAGAGGTGAACAAAGCCCCTCTAATAGGAAACTATTTCCCAAGCCTGGCTAAGCTTCTCATGAACACAGCTGAAGCAAGCCTTCAACTGGTATATTCTTACACTTTGAGTGAAAATGTATACATTTCAGCAATCTTAAAAAGCCGCTGACCTCTCGTCATAGCATTTGAGTGTTTCCCTCTTTGGAAGATATAAGTTGACTGAACCAACAAAGTACTTGCAAACTATTTTCTCTTGCTTAACTCAGCCTGCTGAAAACAAGGGAAACTTAAGTCAGGCTAAGGCAATCTGGGTTCAGCCCAGGAAAACAGCGGGCTCTGTGCTCACTCTTACCAGCAGCAAATTCAGTAAAGCAGCTCCAGACCTGAAGGCTCAGCCTCCCCTCGCTCAAGTCGGGATGTGCATCGCTTGCAGGGACACAAAATCAAACACTGAGTGGTATTTGGCTGAGGTAGAGCAGTGATCACAACATTTGCTACCTATTGTAACTACATCTCTCCAGCAAGCACTTGCCAAACAGATTGATCAAAACCCACATCTCCTGCACACGAGCATCTTATCATGTAATGTCCTGGCATGCAATGAATCAAGTACTCTCATGGCAACTATGCAAGTAAAACCAATACCTTTACCCAGCAGGATCAGCATATCCAAACAAGCTCATATTGGTGCATAAAGTCACCACTCCACTTGCTAAGGGAAGATAGCATCTCCTTACACTAGATTACTTCATTCCATGCAGGAGATGTGCTTAGTGGCTTTTAAGGGTGCCCTGGTTTCAGTCTCAGATAGAATGAACTGCAACAATCAAAACAGGGATTATCAAGTGGATCACCACTAGCAGATTATATCCAATGGCCTGGACACAATCTCCTGAAGAAGCAGAGTTTGTTCATTTTTATGCTACTATAAATAGATACATAGTGAGTTGCACAGAAAGAATCTATAGCTGACAGCAATGTAAAAATCACAGGCAAAGTTCCTCCCAAAGCAGCCTGCTTCTCAAGGACACAAGCTTTTCAAAGCACTTTCATCTTCCCAACAGCAACACTTTCTTGGCTTGGTTCGGCTTCAATCTGCAGTGCTTTATTGAAGAACTAACTTTACATCTTCAGGAAGTTAGGAAATAAGAGGTATTTAAGCTGATGGTATGAATGAGGGCTACCTGCAGCTTTATATAGGGCAGCTGAGCTGCAAGAGAGGAATTTGGAGCCACTAAAGTTTCTGTAATGTAAAAAGTATAATGATCAGTAGTGCACAGGCATTGCTTGGTGGCTATTGATCTTGCTGAACAACACCAGCAATCCCTGCTACAAGTCTCCTGCCTTGTTTGCACTGCTTTACACATGCACAGAGGTTTCTGTGATTACAGCTGTATGGTTACTCTGTGGATAAATTTCAGTCATGATCAGTTTTTTCTTGAAAATATCTCTAACTTTCACATGGAAAACAGTTTTCTCAACTCTTTATCTTGAGATCTGCCCTCTTTCACGTGTTTCCAGCAAGCAGGATATTGGGCAGAGCTCTAGCAGAGCTCTAAGGTTCTAATTAAACCACTCAAATAGTCGCCTGCATCAGACCTGAGAAACAGAGAGAGCAGAAAAGGCAAGAGCATTTTGGTGAACTGCCAACTAAAGATTTATATTTGGCCGACAAAAACTGCCTGCCTGGCTAAGCTTCTCATAAGCACAGCTGAAACAGCAGAATTGGATAAGAGCAGAGAACAAGTTCACAGAGTCATGAAACAAGGGTGCTTTGAGGAAGCTTTCCTGGTTCCCCAGACTACCTACAGAGCCTGCTTCTCCCTCTGCTACATACCATCTCTGCAGTTTTCCCTTGAGTCTCTTCCTTGTGGTTGGCATAACTGAAAGATGACTGATGAGTTTGGGTCTGACAAACCTCCAAAAAATTCACAGGCATCTTCCTCTTCCAGGAGCCAAGAGCAATTATTTGTCCTAGGACCACCATTTTCAGAGGGGAATTCATTAAAATCTTCATGTGAAGACAGTCTGTGCTACTTTCCAGGTTTAATGAAACACATAAGACATGGGGCACTTCCACGTGTCAGCTGTCTCAGAGCCAGCCCTCAACACTCACCAGCAAAGGGGACTGCACCACAAAGAAGCCCCCTTACTCCTCTTCATGAAAGCCTGGCAGCTGCTCTCAAGGGAGAGGGAAAACTAGCAATAAGCAGTAATAAAAGTGCCACCATATGAAACATAAATAGGACATGGTAATGAAAGAAGACAGTATGGAAAGGGAAGTGAGAGAGGGGAGGAGGCAGACACCCACTTTCTTGGATCTGCTGGTTGATTAGTGCTTGGTCGTTCTCTAGTTCCCGCTCTGCTTTGATCTGTCCTGTGAGGATCTGCTGCTTCAACTCCTCGACGTAGAGCTGCTGCCGCTGAATTTGTTTCCTGTGGAAAGCTTCCTGGTCTCTCAGTTTCTGCTGGTACTCTTCATGCACAGCATCTATCTCCCTGCTGTTAGAAATGTTGTTAGTGAATTCAAACTAGAATAAGTTACCAAACATTTGTAATAAAACTAGTCATCTTACTGGATAGAGATATACAAAATTCAAACTATTGCCTTGCTCAGTAGAACATTATGCCAAAAACTGGCATTGGGAAAGTAGTTGTGCCCACACAAGAGGGCACAACTCCACACATGTGAGAAAAATCATGAACTTTCTCACAGTGAAGCAGAAAAATTCCATTATCAGAAAGACAAGAGCAAGAGAATTCAAAATTTTTATCCCTTGTCATTTTGTGCCAGATTTTTGTGTATTAAAACTTTGTAACCACTATACAGGGTGTGTTTCATCTAAGTACCTCAAAGTTCTTTACAGAAATAACAGATATTCTTCCCTTTAAGATCAAAAATATTTGACTTGAAATAGATTACAGGAATTGTTGAGATTACACTGGAAGTCTGTGGCAGTACCAAGAGAAAAAGAAAAGGTATCTCAACAAGTACATCTTAAAAGTTTTCTATCCCTTTATACTACTATCTCACCCAATTCTCTGCTGGATGCCACCACTACATTAAGTTACCACTTTTATATTTGAAGTAGGATTATAACCAGAGAAGTGACTAACTTGTGAACTTCTGCTCAAAACCCCTTCAACAAGTTTGTTTCCCAAGGGTGCGCCAAAAATTACACACACACATGCTGTCTGTAACACAGTTGTCTTAGCTTGGAAATAAGCTTAATAGTAAGTCTTATTTTAGTAATCTGGTTTTACCTTGATGCATGGTACTACTGGCTACCCACTGACACTCTAGAAAAAGTCATTCTTTCTGCATAACAGCAAATTCTTAAAGTTATATTTATGGAGGTGATGCATGATCTCTGCTTGCCTTTTCTAAATGCCATGTTGTTACATGCAACTTCAATGAATTAAATTTTTAAGTCTCGAAAATAATTTTTTAATGTTTTACTAATGAATTAAAGAGTGTATTAAAGTATATTCATTACTCTTTTAAAGAGTATAAAGACATCAAAGCTTTAGAGTCTCCCTGAAGCTACGAAGAAAAGAAAAATATACTTTTAAAGGGAATGCTGTGGACATTACACGTTCTTTGTAAAATCACTATAGAGGCCATCTTCAAAAGCTTGTAAAGAGCATTTGGCCTTTGCTACGTAGACAAGCATCAGATGGTTGAAAGATGGAAGTACATTCATCCACGAGGGCTGAGGAGGATCTGTTAAATTTATCAAATGCCCGAACAATTCAGTATTAGAAGAGCTGATTTATCACTATCAGCAATATTCCACATGAGCCTGAGGAAACTCCACAAGTCAATGTCAATAAGGCTGACAAAAAACAGAGCTTGATAATAAAACACTAAACAGAGAAAACTTGTTCTGCAACTGTTTTCCAAAACTAGATAAAGTTCCTTTTAAAAAAATCTCCTATGTTATTCCTGACTGTGACTTTTTGCTTTCAGCAATACTTGTCCATAAACCAACCTAGAATATTTTAAACTGCTTACAAAACTGAAAACCAAATCATTTAGGCATATGAAATAACCTGAGGTTGCATTTCAACACCAAGACCTCAGAACGCTTTGCAGAGGTAGGTAGGCAACATCTGTTTAGGGCTGGCAGAGAGCAGGACAGCACCCGAGGCAAGGCAGCAGCAGCAGCAGCGCCCCGGAGCAGCGCGCGGGCAGCCGCCCCCGCGTGCGGTACCGCCTTTCCCATGGAAACCCCCAAAAGCCCATTCCCGACAGGCACATCTGTGCGCACACGAGCACGGCGCTGGGCTGCCCACGCTCCTGCATCCCTATGCTTCCTAAAGCCAAGGAAGGCGGAGGCAGAGCCGCACCTCACTTGCAACGCGTCGTAAAATAAATACGCACGTCTATTACTTAAGCTCTCATCATGCAGTTGGCTGGTATGAATAACTCTTTCTCCAAAGTTAAAGCTTCTATAGTAAAAGTAGGTGGATTGCCTTACCACTGGTGAAAGCATATATATTAGCTGCAGTCCAGTTGCTATTTCAGTGTCTTTGCCTCATTTCCTAATTTCAATATTGCCAAAGAAGCAAATAAACAAATTAAAAAACCCAAACAGAGCAGTAAAGACATGTCCAAATACCTGAATATATAGACTGAATATTACACAGTCTTTTACAATGTTGCTTCTTAAAGATGCTTTTCTCCAGCGGAACAAAAAGATACTGATAATTCATGCACTGCCACTTACATAACACAGGTATGGCAGAAGACTTTTTTTTTTTTTAGCTGATGGTGAGACTACAGCTCTTGAAAATAAAATGCCTGGCTGCTTTGGTCTGAGATATAGACTCGCCTCTCTCAGACACTGTTAAAACCAAGAACGTGGATTCAGAATATTTCTCTTGCGCTTTTGAACACATCACGTCAAGTCAACATACGCTGCCGGCTTGTGAAAACGACAGCACAAACTGAACTTAAATATGAAGTGACAATGGCCCCAAAAGCCTGGCAGCCGAATCCCCAGATAGACAATTGATCTGTACCAGTCAGTTTGAGAGATACATATTTGAGTAGCTACATAATTAAACCAAATGCAAACATCATTAATTTAAGAAAAAAACAAATAAACAAAAAACACACAATCCTATTGTGAAATAGGTAGGGGAGGCCATTCATTTCCTCCTTCTAAAACATGTCTTAAACAAGATGATGCACTGGTAAGATTTAGACTTGAAATGCAGGAAAATCCTGTGATGCAGGAATGAAGTAGAGCCCCATTCCTGCTCCTGCCGCGTTCCTTCTTTCCCCATAAACAACCTGCGCTCGGTGCAGTTCTAGCAGGAAATAAAACACCACCACCTCCAGACAGATGTAACAAAACCAGCTTCGTTTCTGCAGCTAGTAAGACTTTTCTCATACCTAAGAGCTTGGTTTCACAAGACTAGCACACCATGGCATGCAGCAAACAAAAAGGCGACCAAAATCCCTAGGCAAGAGGTAACCCTGCGCAGAATTTCATAAATACACGCAGAATTCTGGGTGCAGCAAATGCAGCAAGAAGTGCCAACAGCTTCCCCTCCTGCAAGTAAACAGCAAGCAAAACGACGACGACGAGAAGACACCAGCCTTAAACTTAAACAACAAATTACTGAGAAAAACCTCCATACCAGGCGAGTCCTGCTGCGCTGGTTCCTCCGTCTCATCTTCCTCCCCACAAAGTTCGGGTGCCGCCCGCCGCGCGAGCCATTTGCAGGTGCCCCGTGGCGCGGCCTGCGCCGCCGCCGGCTCGCGGGCGCCCGCGGCCCCGC
>JAYECN010018046.1:0-29220 GCA_035222435.1 Microcambeva ribeirae | reverse complement strand
CTCTTCTCTTCTCTTCTCTTCTCTTCTCTTCTCGTCTCTTCTCTTCTCTTCTCTTTCCTTCTCTTTTCGAGAATTATTCCTTTGCAAGGAGGAACTCGTGCCAAGGGATCTGCACCTTTTTTTTGGGATGCACCAGTCTCTGCTCAGGGTGTTTCCATCACAAGCTGGTTTTGGAGTCAGAACCCCCTTGGGAAGGTTGAGGATGTCCCCACAGGTCACCCAAAGTCCCCTGAGCAGGATAGGAGCTCCTGGGGTTGCTCCTAACTCAGATGCTTCAATTCTGCTGTAATTTCCTAGCATTTTGGTGCACCGGCCCGTCGCTCGCAGCCTTTACTGGTGGCACCAATGTCCTCTCTTGTCCCTCCTGGGAAAGCCGCGAGGTTCAAAACATTCCCAGGGGAGAGATCCTGAATTGCTCTTTAATTGCATGAGGGTTTAATTTGTTCTTTTCCCACGATGTTCCCATTTGTCTGGATAGTTTGGTTTGTTGCATTCACAAGCAGAAGCCAGAAGGGAATATTCACCATAGGAAAACTTGCCAGGTGGGTAAACTCGGCAGCTTTTAGGTGTGAATTTGGTGTGAGGGTTGGATGCTTTCCTGGCATTCTGTGGTTCCTCCAGGCCTCCTGCTGCTGCCGGGTGTCCCGGTCCACTCTTTTGGGAAGCATTGAATGTGTGTGCATGGTGCAGAAGTGCTTTGCCTTCCCCTAAATCCTGGTGTTGTAGCTTATATGAAAAGCTTTTTTTCCAGCCTTTTTTTTGCCTCCTGGGCCAAGGTGCTGAAGCACCCAAAAACACCATGTAGAGATGGGCACGTTGGTCCTCCAAAGGATGCTCCTGAGCCACCTTGGCTGGTTCCGCATGGAAACTCGCGGGGAATGATGAGCCCTGATTATGCAGAGCCCCTGAGGACATGGGATGCAGCACAGCGGCACCACTTCCGACTGTATTTGCCCATTATTAGGGATTCGCGGGAGAAAGTAGGTCCTGCATGCCCAGGATGGAAGCGGTGCCCGGCGTCGGCTGCCGAGGCTCTGGGTCCGGCATCTCCGCGGGAGGAAGGGTGGTTTCCATAGCGACCGCGAGCATCGCGGGGCGGTCGAGCGGCTCTGCCGCGGGTGGAAACCGGGCACCTCGTGTGCCCGGTCTCTCCAGAGCGCTGTGGTGCTGCACGGCGCTGCATGGTGCTGCTCGGGGCTGTATGGCAGTGGACGGTGCTGCACGGTGCTGCACGGTGCTGCATGGTGCTGCACGGGGCTGTATGGCAGTGGACGGTGCTGCACGGTGCTGCACGGCGCTGCATGGTGCTGCACGGGGCTGTACGGCACTGCACGGTGGTGCGTGGCACTGCACAGTGCTGCATGGCAGTGCATGGTGCTGCATGGCACTGCACGGTGCTGCATGGCAGTGCATGGTGCTGCGCTGAGCTGCATGGTGACGCATGGTGCTGCATGGTGATGCACAGCAGTGCATGGTGATGCACTGTGCTGCATGGCAGTACATGGTGCTGCATGGCAGTGCATGGTCCTGCGCTGAGCTGCATGGTGATGCATGGTGATGAACAGCAGTGCATGGTGATGCACTGTACTGCATGGCAGTACATGGTCTTGCACTGAGCTGCGTGGTGATGCACGGTGCTGCATGGCACTGCATGGCAATGCTTGGCACTGTATGGCAGAGCGTGAGGGTGCTGCACAGAGACGCATGGTGCTGTATGGCAGTGCATCATGCTGCACGGTGCAGAACAGTGCTGCATGGCACTGCATGGCAGTGCATGGCAATGCCTGGCACTGTATGGCAGAGCGTGACGGCGCTGCACAGAGATGCATGGTGCTGTATGGCAGTGCATGGTGCTGCACGGTACAGAACGGTGGTGCATGGCACTGCACGGCTGTGCACGGCAGAATATGGTGGTTCATGGTGCTTTATGACGGTGCGTGAGGGTGCATGGCACTGCACAGCACTGCACAGCGGAGTAGGGTGCTGTTTGGCAGTGCATGGCGCTGCACGGCACTGCAGGGCGATGCTCAGTGGGCTGGCGCTGCAAGCGATGCCGGTGCTGCCTCTTCCCGGCTGGCACGCGGAGCAGGCGCGTGCAGGGCTGCTCCCGCTGCCTTGCTCGTGCCGCACGCGAGCTTGCTGCTCTGCAAGGCTCCAGGAAAGCGTGTCAAAATGCATCAAAGGCTGAGTGCGGTGCCGAGGCAAATCAGCTCCAGAGAGGCTTTTTGGGGACAGCAGGCAAATCTTGGGGCTGACGCAGGTCATAGGACGGGGCTGGTGTGCTCCCGGGGTGCTCCTAGCGCGCTTGTGCAGGAATCAGCCCCATCCAGGGCTCCAAGAGCCTGATTTCCCCATGGCACGAGCCCAGGCTAGGCATCCTGCGTGCTAGCAGGGCGGCACTTCAGCAGGCAGTATTTTGCATTCCTTCAGACGCCGTGTTGAAAGTGCAGCGACACACTTGCGAAAAGCACATTAATCATTGGCAAAGACCTTTTATCTTTTGCTTTTTATTGCAAGACAAATGGAACAACTGAAGAAAACAGGGAGGGCTGCATGTGAACTCGATGCACAAGCAAGGGCTGATACCCAAAGCCCCAAATAATCCACGGCACATGGAAACCAGGGCATTTAATTTGGGACTGGCTGCTCACCTTTGGTGTGGGCGCACGTGCTCCCTTGTCATCACTGCTGCCTCAGCACGGAGGCTTGGGAAACTGTTAGTGCTGGGAATAAACGGAGTGGGGTAAATTACTGGGAATTAATAGTTTGGAAGGGGCAGCAGCTGTGACAGAAAAGGCAAAATCTGGCAGCAGAGCAACTCTTTCATGTTTAGGAGCCGGAATACAGGCCGGTCACCCTGGAATGATTTGAAATCATGGATTTCCCGTTATTCCACCACTCCTTTTCCCGGTCAAAACATGACTCCAGTAGGAAAGGGGGTGATGCACTCGAGAGCAGCCCAGGAGTAAAAATAGAAGCAGCTCACGAGGGAGAGCTCCCGGGAAAGGAGGGCGTTGCGCAGCGCTGGGTAGGAGCGACCGGCAGCGTTTGCTGGAGGTGCCAGTGCTCCCTCCATCCCTGCGGAACCCAGCGGCTCCTTGGAGCGTGTCCTTGGAGGGGGAAGCTGGCTCTGAGCGCCTCCGTGGTGTCCGTAGCTGGATGGTCGTCCTCTCCAATTGAACGTAGCTTCATTAGGATCTTTCCAGCTGTTGCCAAAGCCTGGGACCGGCCCCATTAAGCTGATTTTCATTAAGCTGTCGTAGCCGCTGGGAAGAACCAGCGCCGCGAGGCACGGATGTTCGGAGGCACCGCGGCGTGTGGAGGAGGAGGAAGAGCAGGAGCAGGAGGATGGGACTGGATGTGCAGACCAAGGGCTCTGATTCTCGCCGGGGCCGGAGTCCAGCTGGCAAGGACGAGTCGCACATTAATCCTGCCGCTGCTGGAGGCCACGCTCCAGGGGGAGGGGGGATGTATAGGACAGGCTCCATGAGGAGCAGGGAACATATAGAGGTGCAGAAAATGTATAGACCCGCTCCAGGAGGAGCAGGGGATGTATAGAATAGGCTCCAGGAGGAGCAGGGAACATATAGATCAGGCTCCAGGAAGAGCAGGGAAAGTAGAGGGGTGCAGTGAATGTATAGACCAGGCACTAGGAGGAGCGGGGAATATGTAGACCAGGCTCCAGAAGGAGCAGGGAATGTATAGAGGTGCAGGGAATTGTAAGCTGGCCTAAAGAAGGAGCAGGGAATGTATAGACCAGGCTCCAGGAGGAGCGGGGAACGTATAGAGGTGCGGGGCGGAGCGCTCGCCCCCTGAGACGCGTCGTGTCCTCGTGCGGTGACAGCAGCGTGTGACGACGCCCAAGGGCAGCGCTGCGGGTGACAAACCCCCTTCCTGGGCCAGAACCTGCTGCTCCGCATGGGACATGAGGTCCAGCCACGGGGCTGGGTAGACCTGGTGCCCATTCCCAGCTCCCGGCGCAGGGGGCACAAGTGGGTCTGGAGCTGCTTTTTGGTTCGCTCTGATTTTTGCTGCTCGTGCCCTGCATGCCGATGAAGGCAGCACTACCTGCCTCTGCCTGGGGTGCTGGATTAAGATTTAATGAGATTCTTGGCTTTGTCTTGTTCCAAGCTGTTGTATTTAAGTGCAGGTTGGCTTTCATTTTATCTCCACTTTGATGCAGTTTTGCAACATTTCTTGTACTCTTAAGCCACTCGCGGCTCTTCTAATATCTCCTAACTTATTTATTTCCATGTTGTTTTTCTTTCCAATCGATGAAATTAATGATATACAGTCGGCATCATCAGTCTGCGCTGCACTGGGGTTGGTTTGGCTGCAAATTAATAGAGACTTAAACTTGGCAGCTCTCAGGAGGTACCAGCCTCTCTTTCCCTCTTGAATTGCAAAGACTTTTCCTTTATTTATTTAACTCCCCTGGCTAGGAAGCTGCCTCTGGTGGTTTTGGCTCTCCCTGCATTCGGTTTCGCATGTTTTGGCGCGCAACGTGGAGTTTATGCAAGCAAAACCGGGCGCTGTGACGGCGCGGGCGCAAACCGAGTTTGCAGCTGACTCTCTGCTGTCTCTTTTCCTTGCATCGCTCTGCGAGCAGATGAAATCATCCGACGCCGACCAGGAGCTGTTCACCGAGAGCTATTGCAAAGTGTGCAGCGCTCAGCTGATATCGGAGTCGCAGCGCGTGGCGCACTACGAGGTAGGACCCTGCTCGCTCCGCGCTCGCGCCCGGTGGCATCGCGCTGCTCCCATCGCGTCACCCCGTTGGCCTCCAAGGTCCCTCTCTTGAAAGTCGAAGGATAATTTGGCGGCGTTTGCATCTGCAAATGGTGTCACTGGTCGAATTTGCCAAGGGAGTGGCAATCTGAACATGCCACGGACCTGGTTTCCAAAGAAATGTAGTTAGCAAGGAGATCCATGAAGAGTTCAGCCGAACGAGCTCAAGTTTTAATACTCCATGCAGCGCACCGTGCTTTGCAGAGTAGGAATCACTGATTGTGCAGAGGGTAGATTAGTATTTGTGAATGTATTTAAGCACTTAAGAAGTAGGCAAGCAATAAACAATTAGAAAGGATGTATCATTAGAGATGTGTTAGAACAGCAATTAGCAGTGCTGCATATCTTCAAAACAAAATTAAATAAATTCCTATTAAAGAGGGGGAGGAAATTACTGAAGGATACACTGCTGTGAAGTCCTCTGAGGGAGGAGAGGCCCTGTGCGGTGCTTAACGTGGCACGGGCGCTTTGCAGCATCAATAACCAGGGGCATGCAAACTTGGGATGAGGAGAGGGACGAGGTGATGCATTAAAACTCTCGATGGCTGCAACTTCTGCCATCTGAGGGCATCTTAAAGACCTTGGTGGAGATGCCAAGCTCTTGCTGCAGGAGCAGGGAGAGCAACCCGTGAGCGTCGCGTGCGCAGCCAACGGCTTCTCTGCTGGGTCGGGCACTGCGGGTATGAGCTGAATCGCTAATTCGTAGCAGATGTTTTGGAAATGTGGAAAACAACACGTTTTCTGTTGTGTATTTCTGGTGCGAGGTGTTGTGCTCATTTGTCATCCCCTGTGAAATCCCAGCAGACGGGGTTGACGCTCGGCACAATAACGCCGTTATATAACTCGCCCGGCGGTTGCATAACGCGGAGCAGAGCGTCGCAAGCCTGGAGGGACCAGGCGAGACCATCGGTCCCAGGAAACGGGTCTGCTCGGACCGACAAGGCCTCTCCTCTTGACTCCAAGAGGTGGCAGATGACTCCATGCTGCAGTCGGGCATCCGCAGCAGCCTCTGTTGCGGACACCGGGACAGCTCTGAGGGTGCTTGTCCAAGCCAGGGGTAGCTGGAGATGTAATGGAGAAGTGAGGAGAGCTGGAGATGCAATGAGGAAGCTGGAGATGCAACAAGGAAGCAAAGGGAACAGGAGATGCAGTGGGGAAGTCAATGGAGCTGGAGATGCAACAGGGAAGCTGGGGCAGCTGGAGATGCAACGGGGAAGTCAATGGAGCTGGAGACGCAACAGGGAACCAAAGGGAGCTGCGGTTGCAATGGGGAAGTCAAGAGAGGTGGAGATGCAGCGAGGAAACCAGGGGAGCTGGAGATGCAAGGGGAAGTCAAGGGAGCTGGAGGTGCAATGGGGAGGAGCTGTGAAAGCCGCCCCGGGTTTGCTCAAGGCCGTTGGCCCGGGTGCAACACGCATTTCCCTGCAGAGATCCCTGCGGGCTCGAGCAGGTCGAGCTGCTCGTCACCGGGAGGGTTGGTGCGCGTTGCTGCTGGGCACGTAGCCTCGAACCCCGCGGGAGCAGCTCCAGAGCCAACGTGCCGCGACTGCCAACCGGGTTGAAAACCCTCCTGCAACCGTCTCGTCTCTCTCTCCGGATGAGTCGGAGGCGGCTTCGAGAGACCTGAGCAAATAATTCGTAGTGAATCATTTATTAGGTGAACTTAGCCGCTTTCTCCACGCAGGCATTGGGCAAGCGGTATGCGATTTCCACACATACATTAATCATGGGAAATTATCAGAGAGTAATTTCTGCAAATACCTCCAGCTCTGACACAGTTGCAGCAGCAGTTTGCTCTGAGTATCTGTGGCAAAAGCCAAAACCACTGTTTTTTCCCTAAGATACTCATCCTGGAAGGTGTTTCCTTAGACATCTTGGCTCTTGGGCATCCGGGGGTCCCGGGGATCAATGTGTTTTGGGGCTGTTGGCACCAATGCAGCAAATGCATCGACGCAGCATCCCTGTCCCTGCAAACCTGGGCATCCCAGGGCAGCGGTTGGAGGCAAAGGGAGATCAGGACTTGCCTCTCACAGCATCCTGCAATGTTGGCTCCTCCGTGCATGCAAAATAAGTAATTTTCATGCATTAAAATAAAGGGAATCAATGGGTGAAGGGGGGGATGTTTTTAATCTTCCCAAGCAGAAATAGTCACATCCAGGCGCTCGCTCATCTCCCTCTCCAAATCATCAACCGCTAACTCCGCTCTCCTCCTGCTCTACTTTGCCAGGAACAAGAAATAATTTGATGCCAGTCGCGCAATATTAGGCAGCATTAGTTCCAAGGGCAAGCGCGGTGGGGAAATGACAAAAGAATCAGTGTTTGCAGCATATTTTGGCTTCAGACTTGACGTGCAGCGAAACTCTGCTCTTATTTTGGGCGTTCTGTGCAGCTCTCCGGTCTGTGGCGGGGATCGTGGCTCACCCTTCCAGCCCTGCCGGCCATGAGGAGAAGGGGCATTTGGGAAGCTGGAGCAGGGGGATTGGGGATGCTGGAGCAGAGGGATTGGAAATGCTGGAGCAGGGAGATTTGGGAAGCTGGAGCAGGAGGATTGGGGATGCTGGAGCAGGAGGGATTGGGGATGTTGGAGCATGGGGATTGGGGATGCTGGAGCAGGGGGATTGGGGATGCTGCGCTGGTGCCGGCAGGATGCGCACGACCTTTCTGCCGCTCTGCCTGTGCAGCACGGTGCCTGTCCTCAAAGCACAGCTCGGTGAGCTCTGCACCCTGCTCTCTGCACAGAAGCGCTCGGTTCACAGCTGTTAGATAGATGCTACCATTTATTTTTGAGTTTCTCCTTGAAAAATCCCGCAGGAAAACTACCAAATATGCAAAGTCGCTGTCAGCTTCCACCTTGAGCTGCATATTCATCAGCACATTTGCTCAGTAAGCTGCTATCACACTTCCCTTAGCCATAATCTTTATTGCTTCAGGTGCTCAGTCAGTGCTATTTTGCTTTTTCATTTAAAATGAAGAATTATGTCAGGTTTGGAGGAAGAGAGGCCCAGGCAGGTGTGGTGCGAATAACCTTGCACAGAGCAGGAATGACACTCGGGCACTTGCTCTGGCAAGGGGGAGGCAGAATGTTGTTAATTTGCGGGGTTTGGAAGTTGTTTTGTTTTATTTGCAGTGGCTGGAATTTGGGAGCAATAAATGGTCATGTTTTTAGGAAAAAATTGGCATGGACCCCTTGTTGCTTAGGTGAACCAAGCATCAGCTAATTGCCTTTATTTACGTATAGAATATCATCCTAGCCAGAAACATGCCCCAAACTTGTTGCTTCCAGAGCTGGTTTCCCACTGGTGAAAATTCAGCTGTGCACGATCGGGAATTGCAGACACGTATCGAGGTGCCCCGCAAGTCGCCGGCATGAGCAGACACTTTTTAAAAAATTAACTCACGGAAGGGGGAAAAAAAAAAAAAAAAGGAAGTGAATAGAAACGAACATAAATTATAAATGAGGCTTTGCAAAATTTTCAAAGGGAGAAAAAGGACATTGGCACCCAGCAGCGTCTGGAATAACAGAAGGGAGTTTGTCTCCGTGACGAGCAGCGGGATCTTGACAATAGTGTTTGCTTGCTGTGTGGGCCGAGGAGGCAAAGAAATGGAGGCGTTTTCTGAAAATACGACTGTCCTCCATCTAAAAAAGAGGCAGAGGATGTTGTTATATCACAGAAGGAGGGAGAAAGGGTTCGCTCTCCAGTAGGAATTTGCAAGGTTGTTAAACAGTGATTATGAAATTTGGAGATAGATATATTTGGGGGGAGTTGGCGGATGTATAACTTGCAAGCGAGTGCCTGGAAACAGGAGCAAACTGTGAATTTCCTGATCCTGGATTGCTGCACGCGGTGGGTTTGGCCCTTCTTTCTCCCCGGTTTGCACTCATTCGGTTGCCAGATGTTAACAGCTGCTTCACTAACAAATCCAATGGGCTCTGGGGTCTTCTGGTGCTCATCGCTCGCTTCACCGGGTTAGGGAGCTGAGTTCTGGGTGCATTTTATCCCTTTACACCTACAGGCAGAGTGGAGAAAACCGGGTTTTCTGACAGCACACAGGGAGGGAAGTTGGGTAGGATATTTGATGCTATTTATCGGAGTGATTTGCTCCATTTTTTTTTTAAAAAAAGGTAGCACAGTCCCATTTTCGCATACAAATTGAGTTCCCTGCCAATTTAGCTCCAAGCGGGCGCCACGGGAAGAACAACACTCTGCTACATGTTAATGGTGATTTAATTTTTTCAAAATTGCAAATCTGGGCTCCGAAATTATAATATTATGGTGCCGCTGTTCTGGGAGGCAATCAGAAATGGAAATTCAGAGGAAGCATTTGCATAAGAATAGCTGCGGCGCCGCGTCCTTCGTGCTGCATCGACTCCCTCCCACTGGAACCAAATAACCCTCGTCCTTTGGGTCTTTCCAGCTATGGAAGATTCCAGGCTCCTCCTGGAAAAGCAGATGTTCCCCACGTGGGTCATTCCCTCTTTTTTCCTCCCACATTGGCTGTGCATCTCAAGGAGATTTGAAACCTCACTGCGTTTTGGAGTTGTGGAGGGCGCAGCGGAGCAGCACTTGGGTTTTGCAACTTAATTTCTTGCTTTTCTCCCCCTTTTTTTTTTGCAGAGTCGGAAGCATGCGAGCAAAGTTCGTCTCTATTACATGCTGCATCCCATAGATGGAGGCTGCCCAGCCAAAAAGCTCCGTTCCGAAAACGTGGGTATCTCTTGAGTCCTTGTTTGCTCAGCTGCTTCGTGAACTGTTGACTCGGTGCTGCATGTTTTCTGCATGGCCCAGAGGTAGCACTTAAATCAACATAAACACTAAGGAACTGGAAACAATTTTCCATAAACTCTACAAAAATTATTATGCTCATCAGCAGTGGTCATTGCAGCTCCTTCATGCAGTAATTCAACTAACAAGAAGTACCCACATTGCCACATGGGTTCAGAGACACAGAGGAGGATATCTGTGGTTATTTGAAGCTCATAAAAATATTTGGGAAAGATATTCCTGTTATCCTTTGCTATCAAGGAGCCTTCTGCATTGTGTGGTGCAGGGTTATTAGGCTGGTTGTTACTGGGTTAATTTTGGTGCAGTCGGGGTGTGTTTTGGTGTTTTATTTTGAATTTCTGGTTCAGCTGGAGGTGCCTAGGGAAGGGGATGGTGGAAGCTGGCAATAGAAAAAAAACAAAAACTAATTAGGCAATTAATGTCCCATTAGGCAGAGAAACGAGCTCTCCTCTTTGGGGACTCCTCCAGCGCTTTGTCCTACCTAGTTTTGCATATCCGCCTAGGCAAGGTGGAAGCCAAGGTCTCCAGGCATGGAAAACTCCCCCCTTCCGTGAGGTTTGTCCCCATCGGAGCCCGGGTTCTCTCCACGCAACTTGTCCCATGCGGCATTTAGGGTTGTTCCTCTCGGAGGACGCGTGGCTCTTCGGATGCTCCAAGCACGGGATGCCGTCAGCATCCATCCGGAGGGGCCGGGGATATTGTTTCCCAGCTAATTGCAGGCTGCTGTCACCTCGCTGCCATCGGGCTGGTGACAGCGGGCACTGGGATCGGGTTCCTGCATGCCCACAGGTAAATACCTGCTGTTTTTTCACTCTGCGCTTATTTTTCAAGCGGATTCGCTTTGAAGACATGCAAGATAACATGAGAGAATCCCATCTAAAAGAAGTGCAAATTGCGCGCGGAAGAGTCATTATCGCCTCCGAGATTTCTCCCCAAAGTTTAAGTTGATTCATAGTTAACAACAGCAACAAAGAAAAGAGATGAAAAACAGCCTTTTTCCTAATGGACCTTATCCTGGGATGGAAAGGACTCTCAGCTGGGTGTCCTCTGTGCGGTCCCTCAGCTCTTCCTGGGTTTCCCAGCCTGGGAAAGGTCTCCTTCCGTGGTGAGGTTTGCTGCCCAGTGCCCAGGTCTTGGCGACAGCATCCCGGGCTGGCAGCATCCCGGCTCCATAACAGCATCCCGGCTCCATAACAGCATCCCAGCTCCGTAACAGCATCCCGGGGCCACCGCTGCATTCAGGCTCCGCTGCAGCATCCCAGCTCCATGGCAGCATCCCAGCTCCATTGCAGCATCCCAGGGCAGTGCAGGAACATTTTCCCTTTTCCCATGGAAAGAATGCAGGACCTGGTGCGTGCCGGTGCCGAGGGGGGCTCATCCACCTGTATTTTTGTGGTTTTGTCTCCTGCAGGGCAGCGATGGCAACTCAGTGGACAAGAACAAGTGCTGCACTCTGTGCAACATGTCCTTCACCTCGGCAGTGGTGGCCGACTCGCATTACCAAGGGAAAATCCACGCCAAAAGGCTGAAGCTCCTGCTAGGGGAGCAGCCCACGCTCAAGGCCCCAGGTAGGTGGGGGCTACCTCGATTTCCAACCTCATTTTGCATCAGTCGCCCTCCGCTTTCGGCCCGGGTGGGCGTCCCCGCTCTCCTCCACGGTGCTTCCAGCAGCTCGAGCCCATTAAGGCTCCAAGTATAAATTTAGCCCGTGTATTTTATATCTAATGAGATGTGCATAAATCCCAGCTATAATTAAATAAGGGGGCTTGGGCTCAACGTGTGGATGGTAGTGACGAGATTGGGGTTTTTTTAGCTTTGCACACTGTAGGGATGCAGATGCATAAAATATCACGGGGCCTTTAGCAGGATTTTGGCTTGGGAGATGCTTGTCGCTTGCCTGGGGGATTCAGGGCACTGTTTTCAATGGCATTTTGCTCTTTTTTTGCCAAACCAAGTGGTCTCCAGGGGCTGGGGTGTCGTGGCA
Source organism: Microcambeva ribeirae (assembly GCA_035222435.1). Classification (NCBI taxonomy): domain Eukaryota; kingdom Metazoa; phylum Chordata; class Actinopteri; order Siluriformes; family Trichomycteridae; genus Microcambeva; species Microcambeva ribeirae. Next base: position 17,664 of record JAYECN010018046.1, on the reverse strand, counting down.
GGGCAGCGCATGGGGTCGCGGGGCTGCTCCGGGGTCAATCCCTTGGGAGAAGCAGCCGGCGCCGTAAGGTTGTTGGATTGCCCCGTGTTTGCATTAGTGCTTATAATTCAGCTCCCCTGCGACCGCAGCCTTCCGAGTCCAAAAGAGCCCTAAACTTTGGATTTTCAGTCAAGCAGAGGCTGTTGGATTTAAGGCTATAGAGGACAGATTCTCCCATGCAATTCCCGGTTCGGATTCGCCTCCCGCTATGGGGAAAGAGCTGTTGCCGTGGTGGCTCCTGCTGCAGTCAGAAGAGACGCAATATGATCAATCCATCAGACCGAGCTTACCACTATAATCCTTCGTAGGCTTAAGTGAGCTATATATTTTATTGGATGTCTCCTCGAGCTCGTGTGATGCTCTTCCTTGGAATCTGCTGCACTGGGTTGACCTGTTCCCCCAAGCAGCTCTGTCACTGTGAGCTCTCACGGGTCCCTCCCGCTGTCCCCAGCATCTCCTGTCACCTTGCATCCCGTCACCATTCCCGGCACCAGCTGGAAAACAAAGCACTGCTGGGAAAAAATCGCTGCAGCCAACCTTCATCAAGGCGCCTGTGATCCCGGGCTTTGATTTTTCCTTAAGGAGAAAGGTGGATTTAAGGTTATAGAGCGCAGACTAGCTCCCGTGTAGGCGTCCGCAGGGAAGCCGGCTCTCATCCCTGTCTCTTCGGGAGCATTTTGAGGATTCCGGGTGCTCTTGCTTATGGCAGGTTGGCTCAGGGCACAAGGAGCCCGGAGCCGGGCAGGCGACCATCCATGGGGCGTCTGGGCTGCTGCCGGTCCCTGTGATGGGCCGGGCACGATACCTGGGCACTTGTCCCTAGTAGAGCAGAGGTGTAGAAACACCTGGAAGCAGATAAGGCCATGGGTAATGTTAGAGGCTCGGTACGATTTCCCGCAGGAAAACTAACAGCGGATTCATCCAGGGGGGCAGTTGGAGGGATCAGGATGTGGGAACGGAGCCCCAGGACCAGGCTCCGACGTTGCGTGTTAATTATTCAAGGAGCAGCGTTTCATCTCGGAAAGGAAAAGCACATGAAAAGGAATCGCAGAACGAGGTGCGGTAATTAAGTCGCTGTGTATTTTTACACAGTGTCAACTTTGCTCTCTTTTTCAACCCATTTCTCCATGGCTTTGCCATTTATAAAAATGCAGACATGATGCTGCGGTGTTGCATAAGGACCCAGCACCCATTTTGCTTCCACGTTTTTGTGGATCAGGCTGAGAATCCGGGGGAAATGAGGCTAAGGGAAGGTCGGGTGTTCCCGACATGCCAGAGAGGAGATGGGTGCGGCGTGACTTTGGCATCAGTGGCACTGAAATAGTCCAGCTTTCCCTATCCTTTCTGAGATGGAATAAATGGAAAAATCAGGCTCCTGAGGTGGCTACGTATCTCCTCCCTACCCGGGCACGGAGAGGGATTTGGATTTGGGCTGATTCTTCCCTGGAGCGCTTCACGCGGGCAATGCCCTCCGCGGGCGAGCGTTGCGCGCTTGGCGTGCAGGGCAGCGCGGACGCCCGCGGAGCAGCTCGGCGCCAGCTTTTTGCGCTGCTTTTCCTACAAAACGGGAGATTCCCAGGCCCTGGGCATGGCGGGAGGGGGGCTGCAGCTAGCGGTGCCCGCGCGGGCTCTGGGAAAGCAGCTGCCGTCTCGGCTCCGTTTCGCAGAGGCGGCGCTGGGCGCGCTGAAGCCGGCGGCCGTCTCGCCGCTGCTGCCGCCGCCGCCGCGGGCGCCGCGGGACTCGGAGCGGCACTGCCAGCTCTGCGCCGCCTGGTTCAACAACCCGCTCATGGCCCAGCAGCACTACGAGGGCAAGAAGCACAAGAAGAACGCGGCGCGCGCCGAGCTCCTGCAGCAGCTGGGCAAGACGCTGGACCTGGGCGAGCTGCGAGGTGAGCGCCAGCCCCCCGCCCAAAGCGAGGCCGTTTTCCCACCCAGCGCCCTGTTTTCCTTAATTTTTCCCGAGTTAAGGAATTTTCCTTTAGGTGCTGACGACTACGCGGGTGGTTGCGCTTTCTCCATCGCGGCTGAGCCCTGTAATGGTGATCCAGGTGCTCCGTGTGCCGCCCGGGATGAGTCACCACGGCATCAATGATTCATGGGACTGAGTCACGATCCGTCCTGGGAAACACACAGGGAAAAATAGCCCAGGACGATAACAGGGAAGCGCCTGGCCCTTCAGACCACACCAGGCTCGCGAGGTGGCCCAGAGCGTCATTGTGTGCCAATAAATCAGCAGCGAAGCGTTTTACCCACTTTTGCCCATTTTCACCTGCAAACCCGAACGCCTGTGCAGGGGCGCTGCCCCTGAAAACCTCCGTGTCCCCCGCGGCAAGGGGAATTGTCACCGTCGGGCCCAGAGCTGGGTTCATTCCTTCTCCCCTCGCAATCTCCCTGTGCCACATGAACATTTTTCCGCTCCGTGCTGTCACTTTTGCTTAGCACGAAGCAGTTTAGCGAGTGCTCCCCGGGAGCGCTTTGCCACACGCTTCATCCCGACTGACATTAATGGCTCGGCTTTTTAATATTTTATCTAATGGGTAGAGCAGCGGGGTGGCTTTTGCATGGGTGGCACCATTTTGCGGGGGGGACAATGCCAAGGGGACACGGTGGTGTCATTTGTGCAGGCAGAACCCCACGTTTCCCAATGGAAACTGCTCCCGTGCTTGCTCCTGGCTCGGCTTGGTCAGGCTCTGGATGGGCTGAGTTTTAGGGAACTGCAGATTTGGGATTTGCTTAGTTGGTTAAACTGGAGTCCACTTGCGTGTGTCTGTGTGCCAGGGTTATCCCTGGCTGTCTGGCTCCGGGCCGGATGCGTCTCCCACCGATGCCAGCTCCAGAGCCACCATTATTCCCTCCTCCGGGCTGCTGGAAAACCCACACGTCCTGGCCGGGTGCTCTAATCGCTGCCAGTGTTTCCACCTCCCCAAGTAATTAAGATTAAATAAGGCCGTGGTTAATGCGTGCTGTTAAATTAGCTGCTGAGCATTAGGACCTCGTTACCTTAATTTAAGGCATTCCTGGCTCCTAACGGCACCGTCCCGCTCCCGGAGCAGCCCCGGCTCACCCCGCTGTGACCTTGGGCGCTGCGTCGCTGCAGCTATTCCCACCCTTTCCCAGGATATCCTGGGATAACCCGTCAGAAATAACCCCCTGGAAACAACCCACCAGCAGCAAGGCAGGGATGAGGACAGGGATTACAGGAAAACTAAGGTGACGCAAATCGAAACTAATATCATCCGTTTTGGCCAGCCGGTGAGCAAACTGTTCCTTCCCTTTTCCCTCCACGCTAACGAGAGCTGCTCCCTTTGGAAGCAACATTCCCAAGCGTTCCGGAGCGAGGAATTGCCCCGCGTAGTGCACTAACGGCTCCAGGTTTTCCCTCGCAGGCCTGAAGCGCAGCTACACGTGCAGCACCTGCAACGTCACCCTGAACTCCATAGAGCAGTACCACGCTCACCTGAAGGGCTCCAAGCACCAGGCCAAGTGAGTGGCGCGCGCTTGCAACGGGCTCGGGCCAAACACATGAAATAACGCGCTAAAATAGCGCAAAAATAATCCGGCACTTTATGCACCAAGAAAAAAACCCGTCACCTGAGTTGCTCCAAGGGGTTGGGACGCACAAAGTGCCCCGCGGGGGCTGGATGCAGGTGGCTTTCCCTGCATCGCCAGCCGCGGGGTGGAAGCGGATGGTGATGCAGAGCCCGTGCGCGTTCCCGCGAGCTCTCCGGGAGCTCTCCTGCCTTAAATAACCCGCCGTCTGGCAGCCCGCGAGCTGGGACCGCGCGCTCGACCCTGGCGTTCCGCCCCGGAGCATCCGCAGGGAAGCGCGGTGCTGCCTGGTTGCAGGAATTGCAAGGTTTGGAATGCTCCCTGCTGAATTTCTTTCGCCAAAAGGTGGGGGAAACGGGGCAGGAAAATAGCTGGAGGTGCCTTGGCTGGTGTTTTGGTGTTGAATAAAAGATGCTGAGGGAGGCAGCTCGTACAGGCTGGTCCTCGTCCCCTCTTACGTATATGATGAATATGGAAAGTGCGGTAACGTCTGCGAGCTCCCAGTATTTTCTCCAGGGTGCAGATATCTTAAGCTTAAGGAAGAGGAAGGGGAAAAAATGCATTAAAAAAAAAAAAAAAAAAACTTGTAATAAGATCAGGAATTTGGGGTTGGATGCACAGAGGATTTGGGATAAGGAATCACAGACCTGGCATCCTGTGAAAGCTGCACTCGGAGGCCATGCAGGGAGGGTCAGGAACATCTGCAGTGGAGAGGATGTGCAACCGTTAATTAGGGATTTATGGAATGCATGGCTTCGATTTGGGCAGCGTTCCTTGCTTTCCCAAAATATTTGGTGCCCATTTTAGACCCCTTGCTCCTCCTCCCCGCTAAGCGAGCGCCCGCCGAGCTGGACCGCGGGCAGCCGGTTTCTATGGGGACCGGCATCGTGCGAGGAGCAGCAGGAATGAGGTCACCTCATCCCTGAAACGGGGAGAAAACAGCCCCGCCGGTTCCCGCAAAGTGGCAGGATCGCCTCAAAATCACTCCCAATAAACAACATCTATCCGCGCTTGCACGTGCGTGGCTGCCCGGGAGCGCTGCTTTTTTTATTCTATTTTTTTTCTGATTGCGAGCACAGATGTCCAGTTGGACCAGGGTATTTATTAGCAGAAGCTGCTTTGATCTTCAGGAATGCAAACTAATCAAAATACTGCAAATTTTGTGCTTGGACAAAAGTCACTTTTCTCCATGATAGCATTTCCAGCAATTTTTTCCTTCCTCCCCCCCTCTCCGGCACCCATTCTATTTAGGAAAATTATTTTAAATACTCGAGTGGTAGCTTATGCCTAAACTAAAACGTCTTTTTTTTCCTTCCCTTGACAACTGCCACTTGCATTGGTGGCAATGACATTTTCCGTGCGCTCCCTGCAAGTCGCTGGCTGCTGCCAGGGTAGGGAGAAGCTTTGGCGCACTAATAACCCCGGAGATGGATGGGTATAAAAGGTAGATGGGAGCGAGAGGCATTTTAATTTGTCCTTATTCCAGTGGTTCCAGAGAGCAGCTGAATAATTACGTGGCCTCTAACGAGCGAGCGTGTGATCCTTCCTCTCATTACAGGATTAAATCGTCTCCCTTCCTTTGAATGTAAGGGAAAATAAAGATATCTCTGATATCTCCTGTTTCCATCGTAATTTGAAAGCTGTCGTGAGCTCAGCGTGGTCTCGGTTTGTGCTGTCTGCCGTACACATTCATTATTTTAACGTAAGGCGTAAACATTAAATTGAGGACCTATAGAAAATATCCTTTTTTTTTTCCCTCAAAAAAAAAAAAACATTGCAGTGATTTTCTATGGGCAAATTCAAAACCGTGCTGAAAACTGAGGTCGTATTTCGGGTGGGAATTTGATTTGTGCATCTCCTTGGCAAGGGCGACCCTCACCGTTGCCTCTGGTCTCCGTTGCAGCCTGAAGAACCAGTAGCACCCCCGGAGTGGCTGGGAGAGCAGCGGGACCGCGGAGCGGAGCCGAGGACCGATGCTTCCCAGGACACTGGGCATTCCCGCACGGATCCGTTCTTAACCTGTAACTAACCTTCGCTTTGGACAAACACGTGGATTTTTTCCTGTTTTTTTTTTTTTTTTTTTTTTTTTAATTTTCTGGTGAGTTCAGATACTTGGATGGATTTTTGTACCCTTTCAAGATCATATTTATTGAGCGCAGAACCTCAAGGACGGCGGCCGCAGTCCTCTAAGAGCAGCCTCTAAGCAGCCCTCGACCTCGGCGGTGGCGGGAGCGGAAGATTCCACGTTTTTGGACTTATTTTTAGATCTCCTCCAAGAGCACGAGCGGCTCCGTGAGCCCCAGCCGCGCTCTAATCCGCCTCCGGGATAAATAAGCGGAATCAGGGGGGTTTCCTCACCTTCCCCGGCAGCTGGGAGGAGCAGGGGTGCCCACGGGGGGACGGAAGGACGCACAGACGGACGTGTCCCGTCGCGGTGGCTCCGGAGGAGGGAGCGACTCCCTGCCATGCGCTTGGCTCTCGACGGGGCCGAAGGAAAACGCGGCAGCGCCCGGCGGGAGCGGTTTTGGCCCCTGGAAAAGCACCGTGAGTTTGCAGCGAGAGCGGTCGGGGCTGGTGTTGGGGGGACGGGGCTGCTCCCGGCTCGCGAGGGTTTTGCTTGCTAAAAGCAAAGCAGTTCCTACCCTTCCCCAGCCCGGTTCTGTTATAAATAGTCGGGTTTTAAGCCGGCCCTGCGAGGAAAACGGAGCTCACGGGGCCCCAGATTAAGCGAGCGCTTTGCATGCGGAGAACCTGCATGCGACGGCTCCCCGGGACCAAGCAGCACCTTTTTGAGGAACAATCCAGTGTTTTTAGGTATGTGCAGCAGCCCAACCCTCCCACTTCCCCAAAATAAGACGCTCCGACGTTCCCGCGTGGGGCTTGGGCCCCTGCCAATAGCCTTTGTCTCGAATGTTTTCAATCAGCGTGTGCATTTCAGTTTGCATATTAACGGCACGGGGACATCAGTAGAGTCCACGGGCCGCTTGTCATCCCACTCCTTCCAGCCGGAGCCGGGAGCAGCCGGAGCGCTGCAGCTATTGGCGTCTTGGGTGTTCTCTTAATCGTATGAAGGTCTTCGTTAACCTTTTCTGGGGTGTTATTTTTTTTCCGTGTCCTGCACCTTGTCTGCTCAAGGCAGCAGATTGTCAAGACACCCTTGATGCATTTTCTGTAGGATGCAGTGGCTGCATCCTACTGCATCCTACTGCATCCTACTGCATCCTACTGCATCCTATTGCATCCTACAGCATCCTACAGCATCCTACAGCATCCTACAGCATCCTACAGCATCCTACTGCATCCTACAGCATCCTACTGCATCCTACTGCATCCTATTGCATCCTACTGCATCCTATTGCAGGAGCCCACAGCAAACCCAGCTGCTGCCACCAGCGAACGAGGGGCCAGGACACCACAAGTTATGGGGCCAGGAGGGGACACTCAGAGCTGCCCAGGGGCTGTTGGAGATGCCACAAAGCAGTGGAAAGGTCCCGTGTCACCAGCATCCCGCAAGCACAGGTGCCACATGCGTTTTGCAGGACAGACCTGTCCCCGATGGCCGAATCGCGCGCTGCAAATCTCTGCGTTGCAGCAAATTTTTTCCCTTCTGGCCTCTCCCCTTCAATTAGAAGGGCTTTGCAGAGATGTCTTTAATGTTTTCTAATTTAGCTCATTTCCTTCCCTTTTGAAATGCATCTAGTTTTGCTAACAGGCAGCAGCTCTGCAGGAACGGGGGCTTTTGCTTTCGGCACCGAGTTCTTTAATTGCTGTTTGGTTTTTTTGTTGGTTTGCTTTTATTATCCTTTTACTTTTTTCTTTTGTTTGTTTACACAAACGGATTTCCAGCAGTATTTCTGGCATATTGAAAGTCTCTCCAATGAGAATATCTATAGATTAGAGGCACGAGCTTGGATTTGGGTCTCAGGGACACTGAGAGCTGCAGGGGAATCCGTGTGGAGCCCCTGGCTCTGCAGGAATCCAATGTTCCCTTTTGCCTCCGGATAACTCATTTCCAAAGGTCTGAACACCCAGTGCTCAGCCCCTAGATCCTACAAGCCCATGGTTCTCCTTCCCTCCTTATTTATTTCCCTGGAAAATATTCCTCCCTCCAATCACGGCATTTGGGCCTTTATGAGAATTTGGGCTTGTAACTTGTTTCCACCCTGTTTTCTGCTTTATTTTTATTTGAAAGGCTGGAGGGCAACCAAGATTAAACTGTGGTGCGTGAACTGTAACTTGTAATGATAAAAAAGAGGGGAAAATCACCTTGCCTTGCACAAATGTCTTGTTCTTTAAGTTTGCAACGCCAAATCTCAGGTCTTGCGGTCACCCTGTCCCCTCCCTTGACACCCGTCCTGCTCCCTGGGTAACTATTGCCCAAATGGGAATTTTTTGGGATGATTCTCTGCAAGGGCAGCAGAGCAAATCACTGCTTTGCATTCCTGGGCGTCTCCTGCCCCATCATGTTCATGTTCCATAAATGCCATATGCGGAGGGAAACAAAACATTAATAACATTCTCCGTTTTGTCCTTACATGAATTATGTGAATTAACAAACTACAGGCAAACGATAGCTAGGCGAGATATACAAATCATGCTGGCAGACCCATATTCATTTGCATGCATTAAAAGTCTCCAGCATTATTGTCCCCGGCCTCGACCGGAATATAAATTGCCGCCAGAGCTCTGCATTTGCTTTTCCACCTCGCAGGGCATCGTGCCTGGAGCGGGATGCCAACATCCCGTGCGGACGCCGCGCCGGCCCCTGCGTGGCCGCTCAATTATTCATAGCGCAGACCTAAAAATAAAGACCTGCTGCTGGCCAAAGCAGGTGGAAAGAGGCATTTTGAGGTCTCCGTGCTATGCCTGGAGAAATCCCTGCTCCTCCGAAACGCTGCTGTGGCATCACGGTAGGAACGGGATATATACGTCCTTATATGTCCTTGTCCCAATTAAAAGTTAATAACTTTCCTGGGGCTACAGATCTTACTGAAGAACTTCTGCTGCGGCTCCCTTGAGCTGAGCTAACGCGTTTTGCTGCCCCCAAATCGGAATTTGCCGCTCGCAGTCCCTCTCGCTGCTCTATTTGCAATCGGGGATGTCGACGGGCTAAGCACGGGATGGGGGCTATTGCTATCAAAGATATTAACAGCCCCAGCATGTTCTATATCTCTGCAGCTAGAGATAAACTGAGAAGGGACCTGCGGGAGGATCCAGCAGCAAGTGGAAGGAAAGTGATAGTTTTTAAAAATTCATGCTTGTGTTAATGCTCTCGGTCAGGTGTAATTAAACACACGGAGACTCAAGCGCAGCAGCTTCTTGTGTCAAATCACAGGTCGAGCACCTGATTTTGATATTATTGCTATTAATAAACTTTAGCACCAAGGGCAGCGGGGCTGGGGGAAATGCCCCTGCCCCTGTCCTCTCTCTGTGCCCACGGTGCAATTTAAGGGGCTTAATTATTCCAACAGCGATTAATGACGTGGGTCACCACAGCAAACCTCCAGTTTGTGCCGTGATTTCTAGCTCATTTAATTCATTACCCTCCATGCAGTTCCGCAGATTTCTGGATAAAGATGTTCATTTTGGTCACCCGTGTCCCTCGCAGCATCAATCCTGCACCCGCAGCCCTTCTTTGCTCGGAGGCTTTGCTTGCCTCTTTCTGCACCCTTCAGTTATTACTGGAATAAATGGGGGCACTAAGACTTCTGGATGTGACTTATAATTAGTTTCCCCACCTCCTCCGTGCTCAGCAGACGTATATCTTAATAGCAAGAGGATTAAAGCAAAGGCATTTGTGAGAAATTCAGACCCAAAGTAATAGGGAATGGCAAAGGGAGCGAGCGCCGGCTCGCCAGGGCGAGATATTCCCATCGACCGGCGCTTTTCCACACTCGGATAACGCTGCCTTGTGCGCTTAGTCCTGCAGGGCCCTAGATTTCCAGTTGCCTGATGCAATGCACAAGGAGAAATGGAGGATTTTCTGGCTATTTTGCAGCTGGAAGGGAAATTTTTAAGGGCCTGCGGTGGGAGTTTTGGTCTTTATCCATCTCCTCTACCTTTCTGAACGTTTTTCTCCCTTCTTTTCTCTAGCAGCTGAATCCCAGATTTTCCTATCCCGGCTGACAGCCGTCTCTTGGGACAAGGAGCGTGGGAGTGAGCTGTCGGAGCTGGACCCGGAGCCACCACGCAGGGAGCCGGATTTCCCTCAGCTTAATGACACTTCCAGGTTTTTGTGGGATTTTGAAGGATTTTGGAGGATTTTGCAGACTCTTTGTGCATTTCTCACCATCTCTCCCCGGTGCTCAGCAACACGAGCGGGATCTGCTGGGCTCTTGCCGTGGATGCCGCTTCCGCAACCTGGGAATTAGACCTATGGTTGTTGGGGAGGTTGTAGTTGGCAAAGGACGTTAATAACTGGACACTGATGGAAACGGGGCTGCCTTTCCTTGCTGAATTCCGGTTTTCACGGAGCATCAACCGGGAGCTCCGAGTCCCTTCAATACAAACGAGCTAACACCCATTTTAATGGCTGCTTAATTAGATTTTCCATAGGGAAATTTGCGCGGAAGTTGCATTTCTGCTTCCAGAGCCTGAGAGGGTGACAGGGATTAAATAAAAATGCAAATAAAATACTACGAGTAAGAGACCACGGCTAGTTCGTTTTCGCTGCTTGGTACCACTTACTGTGAGATGGATGGATGGACCCGTGGGTGCCTCATTGCAAGTCCTCAAAACATTATTTTTTTTGTGGTTTTACCATCGATAGGCGAGTTTGCCCTGAAGCCTTTGGGTATCCAATAAATCGCTTGAAATGGGGCTACTTTCGCATTGGGTAATTCTACAAAACGTGGTGTATCCGCTTGGTTTGGGATGACCTCTCCGGGACACCATGTGTCCCCATCCTTGTCCTGAGCCACCCGGTCACTTTTCCCTCTTATTCCTTAGCACTTTTCCATGCTTTCTGCCTCCCCTCCTGCAAATCCATGGCTTTTCCAGGTGCTGCACTATTAAGTTTTACTATTCGGTTGCAGTTTTTGCTGCTGCAAGGAGAGGAATTATCTCCTTGCCACCACCTTGGAAATAAATCCTCACTCTGCATTTCCACCTGGTGAGGAAGAAACTCTTTTTTTTTCTTTTTTTGCTCCTAGAATGTTCTGAACAGAGAGTGGAGGGCAATTGCATAGTCCAGGGGCATTTCATTTGTCTAAAAACCATAACAAGTGCTTTTGTTAACCGCCGCTTTGAGGCTGGGACTCTTTGGAGGATATTTATGGAGAGGACATTATTGCAGAACGCTAGAACAGGGACATCGGATTCCTGCTCCCTGTCCTTTGGGAGCTCGTCCATGACACCAGCCCTCCCGGACACCTGGGCTCAGCATCCTTTTTTTCCGGATGCCTTCGGCTGTTTTGCCACCGTCTCTGGAGGTGGCCAGGAGCCTCCAGCAGCTGCCACTAAAATTTTTATGAAAGGGCCTTAATTTTGCATGCCGAACGACAGCTCGCTTACACAGCTCATCTCATGGGTGACGAGCAGATGTTTAATGCCCTTCTCACGCTCTTAGCCTTTCGGGCCTTTTTTAACCTCAAAAATGGGAGGATACACAAGTCAAGCCATAAGAAAACACTAGGAACCGTCCGGAACTGAATCTGAATCATGGTTTCCTTCATAAATCAGTTTTTCGTATAAAGAGGAAGGTTGATGAAATTATGTTTGATTGGCAGCTTTAAATTGCGACTCCTTCCTGCAGCCTCCACATTCAGGCTCCGAATGGGAGGCTTGGGATTAGGGCCATTAAATTATTCAGTTTATTGGGAAAATAAAGTATCAGGAGCAGATGATGATGAAAAGAGCTAGAAAGGCAAAGCGAAGGGGTGTTAAAAAATGATTATGCTATGGTAGCAAAGGAAATAGAGGAGCACTAAAAGCAGCTGACACGTAAGAAATCCTCTCAAGGCTCCAGTGCTGTTAAAATGCAGAGGTGTGAAGGCAAAGACGGATGAGCTCGATATTGCCCAGAGCCTGAAGCAGGTGGGTTTTGCCACCAGCAGAGCTGAAGGTCACGTCCTGGGGCAAAGTATGCTGGAAAGAAAGCAGAAAGCAGATGCTCCGGGGCATTACAGGTGTCAAAGAATTGCTTTGATAAATATAATGGTGCAAAGAGCGGTGCTGCGAGGCAAGGCAGGCCGGGGGAAGGCGGAGGGCGGCCTTGCATCCATCTCGCCTCGCTCCTCCTCTGCACTGATCACCTGCAAGGCCATGGGAGGAGGTGCAATCCTGCTGCCTCCGGCGGATCCTGGAAATTGTCTCTTACGGTCCCCTCGAGCCTCTTTAAAGGAAGCAAATTAAAAGGCCTCAGCCCGGGCGATTGCAGGCAGCCGTACATCAGAGGACCTTGCTGTTTCCAAAGGGCCCTTTCCGTGGCCAGGAAATGCTGCGAGAGATGGATTTCGTGCAAGAAGCCTGGAGAAATTCCACGGATCGTCTGTGCGGGTGAATCCAGCAGCCACGCGCTTGCAGTGTGAGCTCCTGCTTGCTTCCCGCTTCCCTTCGCTGTGTCTCCCGGGTGGCATTTGCAGGGAAAAGGCCTTGGTGGCACCTCAAAGCCAAGGGAAGAGCGCAGCTCCATGGCACAGGAATGCGGTTTCTCTCCCAGGAAATCCCCGCTCGGCTCCTGTTGCCATTGGCAGCCCGATAAATATTTTGGGCAGATGCTAAAACAAAGCGCAAATGAGGGAAGCAAGAAGGAAATCCAACCCAAACACCATATTGCACACAGATCGTTTCTCCCGATAGCGGCAAAGCCTCTTGGAAGGAACCGGCTCGCTGAGATTTACCCTTGTTTTCCTGCCTGCATTTCTATAAAAGCAGCAATATTCCGGCAACCTGCATCTCGGGAGGGTTGGCATCACTATGGGCATCTTGCTGGGACGGTGGCATCTTTCTGCATCTGTCAGTTTAATGCAGGGGAAGGATTTTAGCGCAGGGATGGTTCTTTTATGGCCAATTCTTGCTCAGATGCAGATCCGCATCAGCCCCAAATTCCCTATAAACCCGAAATCTTCCAGTAGTCCAGCTCCACCTGGGGGTGGATTTTCGAAAAGCTCCAGCATCCGTCAGCTTTTGCTTATGGCATCCTGAGATTTCTTGTAGGGTTAAAAGAAGAGGAACCTGCCTAGGCAGATGCAAGGAGCACCCAGCCAAGCTCTGCCAGGAGAAATCCGGGCTGCCTCGGAGCCTTCCAGACGGTGGGAGCTGCGGAATTGTATTGGAATGGGTGAGACAACATCCTCTGCATAGATAGCGGTGGAGAAAAAATAAGAAATTTGTGGGAATCGTCTGAGAGTCTAATTAGCAGACGTGTCTCCAAATGGGAACCGCTCCGCGTGCGCCGCGTTCGTCTAAGCCCAGCCACGGCCGAGCGGAGCGGCCGCGGTCGGCATCGGATTAACTCATCAGCAGAGGACCCACAAGCTGATCTCATTTGAAAGGCTACAAAATCATATTTCCCTGCTGATTTTCCAGGTGGCAGGATTAGACGTGGAGCTCTTAGTTTTCCACTACTCCCTTTTAATGTAATTTGACAGGAACGCCAGCGTTGCTTGGCAGAGCGTGGGATGCAAAGGAATGAGGGCAAGGAGAGGAGGGGACCTGGACCAGGACACGGAGGGGGATTGCAAGGGGATGCAGGCAGTGGTTGCATTGGGATGCAATCAATCCATCCGCCTGCCCGTGATCAGGCAAAAAACCCTGAAAAAAACAGAAAAAAGCCCTGAAAACGCAAACACCAGGCACCCAGCCTGCTGTGTTTTGCTCATTCTAGGAAACCCCTCACAAAGCAGGAAGCTCTTCCTTGCTCCAGCCAATTTCTCGGGCTTATTTGCCGTGAAATGTCACCTTCTCAGATGAAAGAAGGGGATTTATTGCAATTAAGGGAAGCTTTGGCTTGTTCTCTTAAGCGAAGCCCGGGTGCTTTGTGTGCTGAACCTACGCAGGGCTTTGTTGGTGCAACAGGATCCGCATGCAGTTTACAGCGCTCATAAACCACGCGCGCTCTTAGGGCGCTTGCATAATTTTTATTGCTGCCAGCAACGCTCGCTGCAGAAGGGACGAGCGAGGGTTTAGCGCGCGGAGGATAATGAAGCAGCTTTACGAGGAGCAGAAGTCCGCACGTCGACACGGTGCATTCGGCTGCTGGGTACCGGCGTGGCATAATTGCCTGGAAAACGTGCCGTAAACCGGGGTGGATACTCAGTAAACTCTGCGCGACCGTTTGGAGTCAGAAGAAAAAGTGCTGGGTGTGCTAAAATTTGCTGTGGAGGATGAAATGTGTCGCAGTGGGCCTGGCTGCTGCGGTGTCCCGGCTCTCCGCGCGCCTGCAAGGAAGCAGGAGGTCGCCTAGATCCCCTCCTGCCACTGCTCGGCATGGGAAGGGTGCAGGGGTCTGCACGCTGGGGTCTCCTTGCTGAGCCCGGGCTCTGTGAATTCGGTGCTAGAGATGAGCGAGGGAGGTGGAGATGGGATGGAGCTGGAGATGGGGATGCAGAGGAGATGGAGATGGGGATGCAGAGGAGATGGAGATGGGGATGCAGAGGAGATGGAGATGGGGATGCAGGTGAGATGGAGATGGGGATGCAGGTGAGATGGAGATGGGAATGCAGAGGAGATGGAGATGGGGATGCAGAGGAGATGGGGATGCAGGTGAGATGGAGAAGCAGCCACAGATGGTGAGATGGTGGTGAGGTGGAGATGCAGATGCAGCAGGAGATGGTGGTGGAGATGCAGAGGAGCTAGAGAGGGAGATGCAGCTGCGCATGGAGATGCAGCTGCACATGATGCTGAGATGGAGACGCAGATGCATTTGAAGATGAGGTGCGGATGCAGCTGGAGATGGTGATGAGACCGAGATGCAGCTGCGGATGGGGACGACATAGAGGCGGAGATGCAGATGCAGCTGGAAACAGCGATGAGGAGGCGGTGGGGAAGCAGCTGGAGAAGCAGATGCAGCCGGTTCTGCGCCCGCAGGCTCCCGGTGCAGCGGCAGCCGTGCAGGTCCAGCCGCTCCTTTGCAGCGCGTCCGGTGTGACGCATGCCGGGGACAGGGAGCCCCGGGCGGCCGCAGCGGAGCCTGTGGCATGAGCCAGCGCGCAGGAATGCGCCGCGCGCCCCGTTGCCATAGCAGAGCAGGGAAAGCCGGAGGCGCGCGCGGACGCCGGTGAGTCACCGGGCGCGCGCTCGGCCCACGCGGCCTCGGCGACCGTCAGCATCGCGTGCGGGCGGCCGGGTGTCACCGCGCGCCCTGCCCTTATTCGGGCCAAAGGCACCCGGAAATCCTTTTAATGAAGATGCATGTAAAAAAAAATATAGACGTACAATATATAAAATCGAGCCCTGCAGCCGCAGAGGGCAGTGCCAGGGGTGGCTGAGTTCCCAGGGCATTTTCAGCCGTTCAAGATAACCACGTTTTGCTGCATCAAGGTTCGGCCGGGAAGAGCGAGGCTGAGGCCGTCCAAGAGGCTGCGGCCGCTCCAGCCTCGCCTGTGCCTCCCGCGCGCTCCCGGGATCGCGTTGCCCTGGGATTGCCTTTTCCTAGGAAGTGACCCCAACCCCGGCCTGGGCGGGAGGAGCCGGAGCCGCATCCTGGCTCTGAGCCCGGCTGGGCCAGTGCCGGGGAGGCAGGAAATGGGACGGGCGAGTGAGGCCGCGGGGAGCGCGAGCGGCGCCGGGAGCTGCGCGCTCGGTGCCGCGGGCACCGAACTGCAGCTTCCCTGTGCGCGGAGGGGGGATCCCACTGGGAAGGGGGCCGGGAGCCACCGAGCTCGCTGACCCCCAAGCCAATGCGGAGCCAACGCGGTGCCGCCGCGTCCCCGGCCTCCGCCCTGGATGCCCGCGGAGGCCGCCCCGTGCAGCCAGCCCGGCTCGCCGAGAAGAATTTATGGAAAGGGCGGGTGCCGGGGCAGGAAGCGCCCGCGGCAGCTCCTTTCCTCCGTTTGTTGCGCCGGGGCGAGCCGAGCGCGCCGGCACCACGGCGGCCCGCTCGCCTCCCTCCGGCGCCTCCGCCACGCGGAGGGTGGATCCCGCGGGAGATGGGGAACCCCCAGGAGAGGGGAAAGGCGCTGGGACGGAGCCAGGAGGGGCCCCGGGAGCAGCGGCCCCCGGCAGCGCACAGAGCACCGACTGCGCTCATCACAGCGCACGCCGCAGCCCGAGAGCCGGCCCGGGGAAAGCTCTATAAAAAACAGCAATTATCCAAAATACGAAGTAATTTAAAGGGACGTTTTCCCCTCTCCGTGGCTTATTTGTCATTTCGAGTCTAGGAATTGCCTCCTCCCAAACTGCTCCCGCGCGGTCGCGCTAAGCAGGGCCATGGGAACGGGCTTGTCCAAGCCGCGGGTTATTAGAGGGCGTAGATATAAATATCCCCTCTTGGCTATTTTTATGTTTGGCTATTTTAAATATTTGCTGCGTCCTCTGTCACGATGGGGCTGCACAGCAGGGCTGAGCCAGAGGGGGCTCCGGAGCAGCCGTAATTCCCGCTGCTGCCGGGAATAATTTGTTTCCTAAATTGATTTTGGTGCCTGCAGTATTGCTAAGCACATGGTCGTCTTTTATTATATGGGAGAAACTAGCGGTTGAAAAAAGGGAAAGACGGGATTTTTGCGGGCTCTAGGGATGCAGTTCCATGTTGGCATCGCGGTACCCGGTGTTCACACCGGATCCATGTGAAATGGCCCCACTCGTCTAGGAGAATTGAGCATTTCAGACAAGAAAATTCACGTTACCTTTATAATTTATTAAACTTTCAGATTGCCGTATGCAATAAATTATAGCTGGTATAATAACAGCATTGTCACAAAATATTAACATGAAATACTTTTCTAACACATATTGTAATCTATACAAATAAGAACCGGAATTATGACAGTTAGCGTTAATGGGAAGTGAACAAAATATTGAGGAACTTCACAGTAAATTCAGGGGGGGAAAAAATGTCATTATTATTGCTTTTGTGCAAACGGTTTCTACTGTACGCGTGTCCCCGGGGCAGGGACACAGCTGAGCAGCCGGTGTCCCCAGAGCTGCGTGTCCCCAGCCCAGTGCGCCCGTTTGGGGCATTTGGTGCATTTTGACAAATGCAGGATTAAAAACGACCGGTGGCTGATCGTCCTGAGTCTGGAAAGAGGCACTGCGGGGTCCTGGTGCCGGGAATGGAGCCACCGGGACCTCCGGGGACGGAATATCTGGGGACGGGACCTCCGAGGACGGGACTTCTGTGGATGGGACCTCCACGGTTGGGACCTCTGGAATCGGGACCTCCTTGGCCAGTTCATGGTGCCGGTGCCGGGCCCTCCACGTTGCTGATGCCGGAACGTCCACGGCCGGGACCGCTGGTGCCGGGACCCCCACTGCCAGTTCACGCTGCTGCTGCCGGGACCTCCACGGTTGGGACCTCTGGCGCTGGCACCTCCGCGCCCGGTGCCAGGACCTCCTTGGCCAGTCCCTGCTGCCGATGCCAGGACCTCGGGCACCGGAGCCGGGACCTCCACGCGGGTGCAGCTGCCGGTGCCGGTACCTGCGCGCCCGGGGCTCGCTGCGGCGGCAGGAGATTCCCGCCTGCGCGGGCGGCGGCAGCGAGCGGAGCGGGACGGGACGTGGCCGCGCGCCGCGGGTGCGGCTCAGCGCAGCTTGCGCGAATACCTGCGGAGCTGCAGGAACTGCAGCAGCTTGTCCTTCCTGCGCTGCGCGAGCGCCGTGAGCGCCCTCGCCTTCTCCTCCACGTCCTGCTCGCCGGCCAGGACGATGCGCGCCCGCTCCTCCGCTCGCTTGTCGCCGGAGGCGCGGAAGAGCCGCTGCAGAGCCTCCTGGCCCACGCTGGCGAAGATGTTGCCGGCCGCCTGCTTGCGCAGGGCCGTGTCGAAGCGGGCGCCGTGCACCGAGGGGCTCACGCGCAGCGACGTGGACATGGTGGCGGCCGCCGGGGCTCTCATGGAGGGGGCGCGCGCCGGGCTCGCCGCCGGGGCCGCCCGCGCGCTATTTAAGCGCGTCCCGCCGGCGGGGGGCCTGGCGGGG
>JAYECN010017937.1:0-29223 GCA_035222435.1 Microcambeva ribeirae | reverse complement strand
TGTAATTTTTGTTTCTCTTCAAAAAGAATTGCCTGAGAAATGCCACCCTCTTTAAAAAAAAAAAAAAAAAAAAAAAAAAACTTTTTAGCTTTTTCCTTACATTTGGAAATGAGAAACATTTTTATAGAGGGAAATTTAGTCTTCCAGGTGTTTCTTTGTAAAAGATGGTGGGTAGGTTGTTTGTTTTGTTTTTTGAGAATTGAGTTTCCATGCCTTTAAGTGGAGCATAAGAACAGAAAGTTCTAATTTCTAAATACTTTATATGAAGCTTCAGAAGCCAGTTCTCAAAAGATCATTGTGTACTAAGCAGTTTCTGTCAAATAGAACTTCCCATGATTTTTCATGTAAGACTCTTACAATCTCTCCATAAATCTAAGTTTTCTTTGAGGAAAAGGGCTGCTAGTTCCTTGTCTGAACACGTGAGAATTTTTGGTCTGCCTCCATAGGTATGAGATTATTGCCAGGAAAACACGTCACCTAGGAAAAGCTACCTTTATCCTTTGAGCAGTTATGTTTATAGTTTCTTGCTGGCAGGAATCCCATCCCATTATTTAGGCAATGGATGGGTGATCGTAGTGTGTATTCAAGTTGCTTGGTTTGTTTGTTTTTTTACTGAATATTTGCTGAAGACATGAGCCCAGCTATAACATGCTTCATCATGATATAATGTGCAAGAAAGTGTAGACATTTTGCTGAGTAAACTATAGAAGTTTTAATTCAGTGTCATCCATGTTTACGTGAAAAATCTCTGCAAAATTTGGACCATGTTCTGCAACTATATGTCAGACTTTTGCAAGGTCTTTTGCTGTGTAAATAACACAGTAATAATTTCTTAAGTGTTCTTGTTGGCCTAATGGGAAGATTTTGACAGGCATTTAGGAAACAGACACAGTGCGATTGTCCATTTTGAAGAAAATTTCACTCTTGTCATACTTCCTTTACTGAAGTAGATACAAAAAAAAAAAAAAAAAAGAAAACTGTTGCAGACAGATTTTTTATTTGCAACTGAACTATGCAGCCCTTTCTTTCTAGAAGTGGAGCTGAGATAAAAGCAAGGGCTGATGTGTGTGTTTTTTTTGCCAAACCTATCCCTTATCCCCTTCTTTTATCCTCTGTTGTTGAAGAGATTTCCATCTGATCAAGGCTGGCACAGTACCTCTAGTAACAATGCTGACAATTGGTTCCTTCTAATTTTTGAATATGACTTTTGATTAACTGCAAAAGCTCCAGTTCTTTAGCTTTAGATAGAAATAGGACCCTGATTTTCTGACAGTAAATCGAATAAAAATAGGGCTTGAGGCTGGGACCATTTCCCATATGTATTGTTCAATGCTACTTTTTTTAGCAAGACAGGAAAATCTTCTGTCAAATGAAGATGCTAAAGTGACGTTTCCTTTTTTTTTTTGTACATATGTGCATCTGTTTTGTAAATAGGTCAATATTAATCTTCCTATGAATATATTACTGAAGCAGTAGATAAAATAAGGAAGATATTTTCCTGCAAAGCACGAACTCATCATGTCATATCATTACAATGAAGCCTTTGAAGATCCAGACTACCACTTCTCAGAAACTCTGGAAATGGATGGAGAGTAAGTGTGTATAATTTTACTGTTGCAACTATTCCATACTAGAGGGAATTCTGTATTTATAATGCAGGGTATATTTTCTTCTCCACGGTTTTAATTTGTGGAATTCTTTTAATTTCTCCTTTATGCTTCCATTCTCAGATAAAGATTTCTTAAAGCTGTTCATTGGGGAGGTGGTGTTCAGGACAAATATTTGCCTTTTATATGTTCTATAAATTTACCAGTAAGATATAGTTTAGGATTTATGGCATAGACATCATGGATATATTTCAGTTCCAATAGTTTTCAGTGTGCCATAACCTTGGATGTTCTCATCTTCCAAACATGTAACACCTATATAAGTAGTCTTCATACTAATTTCAGGTGGAGAAAGCTTCTAGTCTTTCCTATTCAGTTGATCAAATAGGAATTATGATGTCTGAGTTCTCGATACAAATCTGAGTGTGGTTTACACTGCATGCCCACTTGGTGATAAAAGGTTGTAAGACCTTTTGAACAGACAGATTAAGGCTGTCTGTTCAAAGATATTACATATCATCTTTCTGGTATTCAGGGCTTTCCTTTTTGTTGCTCACACAGGAGTTCTCGGAGTCAATTCTCTCTCCAAAACCCCTACAATTCTTCACCAACTGGTTCCTACAGAGAGCACAGTAGAAGAGGACAGAATTTCCCTGTGGACATACCAATGGTCTCCAGGAGGCAAGGCTCTGAATACAGCCCAAGTCTGAGAGTAGCAGTCCAAAGCAGAGGTCCAAACAGAGATTACCAGGGTATGTCACTTTTCTTATGGTGAGCTTATAGAAACACCAAATCAAGTACCTGACCACCCTGTATTGACAGAGTCCTGCGGCTTTTAAAGGCTCAGCTCTTTGTGTATCTTTGTATTTGGTGGCAGTGTTTTTCTCCCCGCCTTCCCCCCCCCACCCCCCAAATAAAATGCAGTTGTTCTGTTAACAGATCAGTTGAGAAAAGTAAAAACAGACTTTTTATGGGCTACATAATTAACTGACTGCTAAAATGTACATTGGAACAGGGTATGGAATTTTTTTGTTTCGGAATGTATTGCTCTGTTTGTAGTAGAGCTGTATTGGATTAACAGGTCTGTTTAGTATTTGTAAATAATCCATAGTAGCAGAAGACTTTCTTTGTGATTCTGTTTACCTTCAGTAGACAATCTTTCCTTTGAGCCTGAGCCAGAGCTGGCATACAGCCACCCACCTTCTACATTCCTGGATCTCCCCTATCCTCGCAGGCTTTCCAATGTATCTGAAGGTAAGACATAAGGTTTATACAGAATTGGAATATTGAATGTCGGTCTCACCCTACAGAAAAATTTAAAAGCTTTACAGTTGAGATATGATCATGTCATAAGAGGAATCATAAAATATAATTTCTGTTTTACCATTCTACACCATTGTAGCTGAATTTTTCAACATCAAGAACAAGAGAGTGGATTTCCAATATAATTAGCTAGAGGATAAGTGTCTAGATGCTGAAAGTCCAAAAGATATCTCCACAGAGATGATTTTCCAGATGATTTTCTGATCCCTTTAAATTGCTACTAAGGAAGTTGGTTCCAAATAGAAATTTACTAGCTTTGAGGGACCAGTATAACTGAATAATGCATCTGGTGAAGACTTGCAACATGAGCATTAACAGACACATCAGGCCACTCATCAAGTTGTGTAAGCTAGAGCGCTGCAGCTCAGAAGTGGGATGTAATGTTGAGCAAATGGGTTGTTAGCTTACTATAAAGAAGAGGCAAAGCAAGCTGTGGTCAAACTCATCTGTTTCTTAGTTGCCAGGTGGATGCTCTGTGGAAATACAGTCACTAGTGTTTGAATAATGGCATGAAAGAAAGTAGATGCATTGATACTGTGCGAATAACTGTGGTTTGATCCTGCATAGATCCTCGGTATCTGTGCTTACTAAACAGTTCATGTTGTTCAGCTAGCTTTATTCAGAGACGCAACAGAAGACCTGCCGATGAGATCTTCGTGCCATCCTACAGCCTTTCTGACACAGACCAAGCGTATAAAGAAGGTAGGAGTTTGGAGAAGTGGTTTAATAGTATGTAGCATCTTGCACAAGGCTGATGTGGTCGATACTGTTCTTAGTTTATTTTTGGAGTTTCACGTACAGTCTTGCTGTGGTTATGTGAAGAACTTGGCATTGTCTTAACACATGCATTGTGTCTTTATTCTCTGCTAGTATGCTGAAATTCCACAATAAATGAAGCACGGTGCTGTGCTAATAAATGTTAAATTACAGAAAGAAATGCTAAACTATTGGGACTTGCTTAGCCAACTAATGAATCCTCTTCAGCTACTATATGCCTAGAATTAGCATCAAATTCTGACGATGTAAAAACAAGTTTATAGTCAAGTAATACAATTTTGTCCAATTCATACTTTGCACTAATATATGTTGCTAACATCAATCAGTTTTGGGGCAGGGAAAGAGAATTAGCTTCCAAGTCAATATGTAACTGTTAAACAGTGAACAAACAATATACCAAACTTCTCGATTTTTTTCAGTACTTTGTTTTCCTTTATGTTGTAGCTCTTTGTATTAGCACAGTATCAGCAATAGGCAAGAGTGACATATTTTTCAACATACAGTACTGTGCTACTTCCATGAATCTGTGCTGGAATACTGGTGATATGAGAGAGATTCAGAGAAGAATTACTAGTTTCAGAACTTACTGTACTTTGATAGAAGTAAAAATGGGGAATGTTGTTATATACATTTAAAACTTTATATAAGAACTAATATATTGTTACCACCCTGAATTTTTAATTTTAATGCTTTTTTGAAGAAGCAAGTTTAATTGGAAGTCTTGTAAGTATGTCCACCCGTGAAAGGATTAAAGCAATCCAGAAGATGCCAGAGACTATGGAAAAAAAGAGAGAGATCAGGTAAAAAAAAAAAAAAAAAAAAAATCTATTTAGCTCTACAGATGCTATAATTTTGGCATCCAGTTATCAAATGTTGGTGTTTGCCAGCTGCTCAGCCTTGGTTAGTCACTTTGAGTATGAAAGAAATGAAATTACTTTTTATTGTATTTTTAAAAAGTAATATCTTGCAGGATGTGTGTGGGATTTTTTTTTTTTTTTTAACCGCTGTTAAGAACAGCTTAAAGATGCCTTGTTGTCTTTTCTGTGGAGGAGAAGCAATGCCTTGCTGTACTGTTTTGTGTTACCATGACACACATTATTATGAAAGATGACTTGATGACTTGAGTTTTTTATTCAAAAGACACTTAGTGTTGCACATGGGAAATGGAGAACAGACCACATGGTCAGACCTAGCACTTGATTTCATTACAGAATATATTTAAATCTGTTCCCAACAATGTTAGCTGTGGACTTAGAATGTGCTGTCATGGGCAAGGGCCATGATTTCAACTAATAGAAGATCCAACTGAACAGTCTCAGTATTTCATTGCTCTTCTGCTGCTTGTGAGCACATGTATCACACTGTATTTGCAGCAGTTTCTTTGACTCTTTGATTTAAGTACAACCCAGACAGTGACACTTGTCACCATCTGCCCTGCTCTCCGACAGGAATAAAGTTCTTAAAGAAATAACAGAAAAATCAAGGAGATACAGAAATGAATGTGACTGCTGTACACAGTGTCTGCGGAGAATGACAATGGTAAGTGTTCCGCGGCTGGTAAGTGTCATAGAGCTCTGTCAGCCACAGAAAGCAGCTTAAGCTACAATGTTGTTACCATCTCCAGAGGTCTTTGGTATCTTGCTTGGTGTTGCTTGCTTAAAAAAAAAAAGTTAATTGCTGCAGTGTTTATGTCACTAGTTGGGAACCCCAGTTAAGCATCTTACAACACACATGGTGTGGGAAATGTCTTCCTATCATCAAAAGATAAATGTGGAAAATGTGAGGCTGTATTATATGAATTTGAGTCCTGTGTAAGGTTGCTTGCTGAGATTCATTGTCTCTTTCTCTCTCCCACTTCAGTTATATCGACAATTTAAGAATAGCTTGTCAGAATATTTTCATCTACTACAATTATGGCAGAAGACTCTGAAGGTCATCAGTGGCGAATTTGGAACTGGTGTTCTGTCTTACTTTATTTTCCTGAAGTGGCTACTTACTTTCAACATCTTCTCATTCCTCATAAACTTCAGTTTCATAACAATCCCTCAGTTTCTTGCAGCCCAACCGAATAATCTTTCATTCACGGGTCTGGAGCTTTTGACTGGAGCTGTAAGTATGTAAAAGCAGATTTGTACTATCATTGCGTGCAAGCAGTTATGTTTTAAAAATCCATGACAGTACAAAAAATGAATTATTTCGTCTTAAGGAATGGAGTTAATTTTTATATTACTAGAAAATAATTTAGTATGTATTTGGAAAAAGAAGCTGTAACAAAGTGACCAGGGTGAGTGAGTGGATCTTATTCTGATGCATATGTTATACTGTCAATTCGAATGTGTTAAAGGGTTTAGCCAGTTGATAAATACAACTCTTCTTTTATTAGTGCTTAGTTGAGAAAAGAGGTTAATTTTTTTTTTTAAATGTGTAAGCTTTTCCCACGTAGAATTGCTTTTGAAGTGCTGTATTATGTGGTAATGCTGTTTACCTTTGCTAAGTAACGCCACCTTTGCAAAAGTTCAACTATAATATAGTAATTCAAGTGATAAACATTGCACATTTTCTTCTTGATCCATCATAGTTGTTACAGTCTGTCACTACGGAATTTTGCTCCTGCCTAATAAAGAAACAATTAGACTTTTCCCTCTTAAGAAGTTTTCAGGGAAGACTGAATGAATCCTGTGAATGTGTTGAATGTTCAACACTATCCCATATGAATCTTACAAGGATAAGAGTCATAATATGCCTCAAGAAGCTCAGAGAAACATAGGAAAATTTAGTAAATAGAAGGAAAATAGAGGGCCTGAGATATTTAGATATTTAATCATACCATACTGCGTATCATATTGCATCATAATCATATCGAGATATTTAATCATACTAGGGATTTCATCACAGGGAATGGGACTGCTACCATTCCTATGAATTGGGCTACAGATGATGATGCTTCACGCTATATGCAAATGGCAGATATTCTGAATGATATTCATATCTTTTCAGGGTTATTTTCAAGAAACAGTACTCTACTATGGCTTTTACACCAACGCTACAATTAAGATGCAACATTTTCTGTCTTCCTACAATATGCAGCTGGCCTATATTTTCACTGTTGGAATTTATTTTGTCATCTGTTTGCTTAGTTTGGTGTTCAGGTAAGTTAAATATTCCTATTTCTCTTGCTAAGTGAAATGGTGAATAGTAGTAGCTATGGGACACTCTGGCCCAAGGATGTTTCTGCAAGTCACTATTTCCACTTTACAGTTTAAGAAGATTCTGCTCAAAAGGCAGTGTCACATCAAACCATTATTGTTTGGATGACGAATAACTGCAGAACAGAAAGGGCCCTGCAGATAATCCCAGCTCAGACTAATGAATATCATGATCCTCCTTTTGTAAGCTGTTGCTTCTAATATCTTCTGTCATTAACATGGCCTTCCCGAGGCAAACATTTTCACAGCGACTGGGAGACGGAAATGTGAAAGAGTTGTTGCTTCTTGCGTTAAAACTTACTTTCCATGTCGTATTTGTCAGAGGCTCTAACCTAGGTCTGTTAGCCACAGGGAGAGGTGAAAAGACAAATCCCCTTTCTCTCTTGCTGTAAAGACTTGTTGTATTTCTCCATTACTCATCTCAAATTTATTTTTCGCTGCAGCATGGCAAAATTCTTCTGCAGGAACTTCATTAACCCTCGGGTGTACTCTGGACAAGCTAGCAAACTTCTCTGCACTTGGGATTTCAATATAACTAATGAAAAAGCTGTGAAGCTGAAGCAAAAGAATCTCAGCACCCAACTAAAGGTACAGAACAGAGGAGGTGTGTACGTGCGTGTACAAATAAGCCTGACAGAGTGACCCAAGCATGATAGTCCTGTACATTCTAGACTTAACAGTCTTCTTGAGCGTTAAATTTGATTGAATCTTAACTCCTGGAGTCGACTTGGCAACTTGTTTTTCTCTTTAAGCTACGTATAGATATTTGTATGCCTTTGTTCTATTGTATGAACCTCTGTGACTACTAAGGTACTTGCCAAAAAGTATTTGCTCTCTTTCTTTTTCTTGCTATTTAACTGTTTCATGAACAGAAGGCAGAATTTGATCTTAGCTGTGAAATATCATATAGCTGTTGAGAGAAACAACTCTTAGGGTAGGAATACAAAATTGTCCAGTAAATATTCCCAAGCTATTACTGCACCCATCTTCTAAAGAAATAATCTTTTCTTCTAAAGAAATAATCTTTCCTTCAAATACTTTAAATAGGTTTTGCTTCATGCTGTTGGCTGAAGAATTGAGCATTTGTTTCCCTGCAGGAATCCCTCATTGAAGTAAACAGAAAAGTTATGAATTTTTCTCTTAAGGAGAGATTTGTTCGCATTGTTATTCATCTTGCTGCTTGGGTTGCCTCCCTGGGAACCACAGTAGCTGCTTGTGCTGGTGTTTACTTCCTCTCCATTAATAATCTAGAGGTAAGGACAGATTTAGCAGATTGTTTTGTTTGTTCTTGAGATGCATTTCTCCACTTGGTATCCTAGACTGAAAGCAAGCAGCGGACTGTTCACAGTTAAGGCAGTAGGGAAGCATAGCTGTTGCTTATGCTGATGTACACAGGCTCTGCTGTACCTGGAAAAGGCTTGTTTGGAAAGACGTGCACTGTTGGGAACTGGAAAGACTGCAGGATCTGAGCTGTCTGAGCATGTTCTCCCCACCCTGGGGTTTTGACTGCCTGAGCTTGTGGCCAGCTTGGAGATAGTGCAGCCAGTGGTCTTGAAAGAAACAGGAGGCGCTTCAGCAAGACCTGATCCTCCTTTGCTTTAGAGCTGCTTTTGAGCTGAGGCTTAAAAGACTTGACTTCCTGGCTTCATCTTCGATCTGCCCATCACTGTGGTAATCTGAATTGTTGGCCGAACCTGGCTACAGTCACTGTACCTGCTTTCTTTGCCCTACTCAGCTGCGGGGGGGACTCCTGTGTCAGCGAGGGCACTGCCTCTGCTTTGCTTGTCCTGCGTGACTCAGCTCAGACCTTTCGTTGCAGAGCAGCCTGACAGTGCTGGTCCCTGGCAGTGCTTCACCCTGCCAGGGTCACTCTGCTGCCACAATTCCTCCAGTAGCTTCTTCCTAGCCCAGCTTAGCTTCGGTGATCTATGACAAGTTTTACATTTGTAAAATAAGATGTTCCTAATGAAGATCCTCCCAAATGACACAGACACAGCACCAGCTCTGAGGGAGCATTTGTGCGTGCATTGGGAGCAGTAATTATTCCATCAGGCTCAGCACAAGTCCCTTTGGATCTCCTTAACCAAAACTGTAGAG
Source organism: Microcambeva ribeirae (assembly GCA_035222435.1). Taxonomy (NCBI): domain Eukaryota; kingdom Metazoa; phylum Chordata; class Actinopteri; order Siluriformes; family Trichomycteridae; genus Microcambeva; species Microcambeva ribeirae. Next base: position 20,213 of record JAYECN010017937.1, on the reverse strand, counting down.
GGGGGTGTGCCTTCTGCAGACACAGTTTAAGGCAGTATTTTACTTAGGGCTCTGAGAGTTTGTTTATTCATTTATTTATTTTTCTCCTTCCTTTCAAAGCTGTTCATGAAAGAGCATAAAAATGACTTGGAGAGCCAAGCTGCCATGTTGGTGCTACCCATTGTTGCCTCTCTCCTCAATGCATTCATCCCATTCTTCTACTCATGGCTTGGGCTCCTGGAGAAATTTCAGAATCCCAGACACCAGATATATGTCACTATTACTAGGTATTACTGCTACCTCCTCTTAGTGCTTTTTGGTCTGAAGTTGATGGACTCTGCTTTATGAGAGGAGACTGTGACTAAGTGGGGTGTTTTTCCCCTCATGATTGGGCATGCTGTGACACTGGTTTTGTAGCTTCTGTAGATGTCCATTGTGCTGTGGGCTATCAGGGAAAAGGAGAGTGGAGAGAGGAGGTCTCACTTCACCACAGATGCCTGGGTCTAACTGGCCTAACCCGCCTCGGGGTGCCCCTCGGGCCTTCCTGCGCTGTGATGCTCACATGCCCTGCCTAGCAGGGGACTGTGCCAAGGTTGTCACAGCTGGCTCCTTGTGTGCAGGTCACAGAGCAGTGTCACACCTGAGCTCCAAGCGCCTCTTAGCCCTGGCACTGTGCAGGGGTATTGTTAGTGTGAAAGGAGGTGGTCATGTGTGACCTGTGGTCATCCTGTCACCCTTCCTTTCCATGAGCTTGTGAGCCAGCTCTCAGTGCAGTTGCTGTTACTTTTTTCTTTCAGAAATACCATTCTGAAAATGTCAATTGTTGGAATACTGTGCTACTACTGGCTTAACATTGTGTCTGTATCAGAGTCACAGGTAAGTTTTCAAAAATACAATTCTTTGACTTAAAATATCAGCTCAGGAACCACTTTGGGAATAGGCTTCCTCCGCCAAAGCAAAATACATGTAGTCTCTTGTACAACTGAACTGGCCATCCTGGTGTTTCTTTATTAGAATCTTTAGGAAAATGAACTGTGGGAGAAAAAAAATAGTTGCCCAACTTCAGTCTCTTATCTGCAGCAATGCTCAAAGAAAGATCAACTGTGGTATTCAGGGTACTACCAAGACTTTGGTCTGGAGCCCAGGCTTTAGACAGATGCCCAAGCATTGCAAAGGATATTCAAATAGTGTATTTTTTGACTTATGAATATGCATGTACTTTTTTTCCTTTCTTTGTTTATTTTTCTTGCAAAGTGCTGGGAAACTCTGGTTGGCCAAGATATCTATCGACTTGTTCTGATTGATTTCATATTTTGTTTGCTTGGCTGTCTCTTTGGAGAATTTGTACGAAGGTAAGCATTATTTGCTTAAATTTTTGTTTTTATTCATAAAGATTGGTGTCAGAGATACATGGTCCTTGCTAATGTGAGAAAATGTAGAAGTACAACAGAGGCATCTCGGTGGCGCCACTGACGCTTCCTTGGTTGTCTCGAGCCGTCCTGGTCTTGGGGCGCGTGCCATGGCGACATGCCTGCCCCGGCTTCTTATGAGGAGACCAGAGTACTGTTCTGCTCTCCCAACTTGTCATTCTTCCCCTCAGATGGAAACCAGGCCCAGGGGAAGCCACAGTGTGCTCTGGTAGAGCCCCAGGATGGGGTGAAAAAGGTCCTGGAGTTGAGTGATGGGCAGAAAACACTACTTTTCTGTATATGCATGGAAATGCTACTGGTTTTCCTTAATATGCCCCCCCCCCTTTTTTTTTTCCCTCTCTCACTTATATCACTTTACAAAGTGCACATAAGTTCTGAATCTTAACAGGCGTTAATTAGGATGTAACATGGCATCCAATGTAGAATTTTGTACTCTGGTAGGTAAGGATTTTTTTTTTCTTTTCCTTTTTTTTTAAACTGATAATGCACTGCATAAGTGCATTAAGTGCATAAGCAAACAGTCATTTACTTCTGAGGGTGTTCCTTTCTGCTGTAAGACATTATGTATTAGTTGAGATGAAGAGTACTAAGTGTTTACCAGCATTTAGAGTTCCCGGCAATACCTGTAGGAGGTCCACAGTCATTGTTTGCCCTTTCTATGCAGTGAGCACAAGGCTGGCATGTAAGTTAAGAGTTTCACGTTAATTACACAGCAAACAACATTGAGAAAACCTTGAAGACTTTTTTCTGCACAGCTCTTCCCTGTAATCTGTGTCCTCGTGCTGTTCAGATAGGAAGCCAACTCCCCGCAGGAGGTTATGGTAAAGCTGCAGTGTCAGCAGTGATGAATGTGCGAAAGCACCAGCCTTATGGCCCCAGGAGATTAGAAATACAGTTGTTTTTTTATGTGTTCAGAGACACACCCAGCGTGATCAGCACAGAAACCTTGGTAGTGGTGCAGCTGAGCAGATGGTACAAAGTCTGATATTCGAGGAAAGAGTCGGGGGGGAAGTGAATCTAGCTCAGAGAAAAAAGTTGCATAAAAAATATCCTAGGTCTTATTCTATTATTTCATTGTTTAATTTTTGATTTTTCTGTCTAACAAACAAGCTGTGCCTGCTTTGCAAGACATAGTGAATGAAGCCCCCTGAATAATTTGTACTGTTTTTTTTTTGTTGTTGTTGTTTGTTTTTTCTCCAGAATTATTGGAACCACTGTCTGGGTAAACCTAGGGAAGCCAGAATTTGATATTGCACGAAATGTTTTAGACTTGATCTATGCACAGACTTTGACCTGGTAAGTGGTGGATTTATGGCCAAAACTTTGGCAGTTAACTGTACCACAGCATGTCCTGACTGGTGCTTTTATGAATGTTTTGCATCTTGAAGGAAAGAACAGGATAAATAATTTGAGACAGTATATAAAGCACCTTTGTAAATATTGCAGCTTGCCCATTTTCTTTGTAGTTATGCAGATGATAGCAATAACTATTCAGAATCCAGGCAAATCCATCTGATGGCTGCCTTCTCTAGGAGAAAGCTGTGAAAGGAAGATCATGGGGGTTTTGCTTACTTCCCCGCTGGAATAATGTTCCTATTGAAATGGTTTCAGTATTAAACACTAAAAAAGCATTATTATTTTTTCATTACTTCTAAGAATGTGTATGTTACCTGCAAAATTCTCTTATAATTTCAGTATGTGTGTACCTATATCCATATGTTTGGTTTGAATTTGCATGTTTTTAAAGGCTGACTTACTGATACAAGATCAGTGTTAATGTAACTATATCTGCCAAACACTACCTATATAGAAATGCTTTTACTGCAGAAAGCACTGTGCAGTGAACATTGGAGGTTTAACTTTTTTCTTTTTTTCTAAATCCTTCCTGGTAGGATTGGTATCTTCTTCTCACCTCTGCTGCCTGGTATCCAGATGATAACAATTTCTGTAGTATTTTATGTGAAAAAGGTAACAAGCTTTACATGCATTCATCATAAAGAACTGTATCTCTGAGAGCATTTGGCATCTTAGCAGGGATGAATTGGTTTGGAATGCTGGGCTCCCTTGGAGGCTATGAGATTTGGAGTGTAGGGGAGCAATTGGATTGATTGGGCTTTGCTGCTTTAAAAGAGCAAAATTTAGATGTACGCCCTCAAGTTATGAAACTTGAGAGGGAGAAAAATGTAGAAGGGTAGTAGGAGAGGTTAAGAGCACAGTTAGAGAGGGAAAAGAATAAAACAGTGGAATCAAGCTGGGGAAATTAAGGAGTGTCCACGTACATGTGTCTATACAGATGCAGCCTGTTGACTTTTCTGCTCCCTCTTCTGCCCTAGTAACCTAAATCTTAGCAGGGTAATTCAGCTAAAGATCATGGTGCAATTTTCTTCTTTTCAGACTTCTTCTTAGCAGTGTGAGTAGACAATAGATTATTTATTGGGCCGTTAAGCGATTTGTAGCCCAGAATGTGGAACTGGAGCAAAGCTATAACTAGAACCATGATTCAGATTTCCCCGAACTGTGGGTTTGTGTGTTCTGCAAACACCTCCCTCACCAGCAATGAACCCCTCAGAACCTCACTTAGTGTTGTACCATTTGAAAGGCTGTGCTGTTGAAGTTTTTAAAATCCACAGTATATGTATTAAGTTCTTACAAAAGAAATTGTTGAAAACAATGGTGTTCCAGCAGTTGTCTCCATAAACTTCTAAAGGATTGACTTAAGACCACTTGAAGTGGCAGGTGACACTGTTCCAAGACCGAGCGTATTCCCGTTTCGTTAAAGGTCAGCCTGATGATGAATTGTCAGCCCCCCCGCAAGATCTGGAATGGTGCCCAAATGACAACACTCTTCATCTTCCTCCTTTTCTTTCCGTCGCTTTCTGGAGTCCTGTCTGTCCTTGGGGTCACTGTCTGGAGGTATGTCAGAGCACCAACACGCAGGTTCACCGTGTTACATGTTGATCTGAGAGCAGGCAGATGAATCACTGCTTTTCCATGTATAAAAGTAACTCTATTTTAATTGCTTGTGAAAGGTTTCAGATGTTCATGAAATATTCTGCATTCTCAAAACAAATAATTCTTGGTTTGTAAGAATGTGGTTAGTGTAATGTGTAAGATGTGTGGGAGCATGCGCTGTCCTAGAAGAGAGTGGGAGGAGAAGCAAAGTTGCCCTGGATTTTTGAGTTCCTTTTAAAGTCCCAGGAAATTCTTTGATTTGACTTTTGTTCCTCAAAGGTTTCTGTGACTTAACCCGTTGCGTTATGAGCTGTACTGGGTCTGCAGGGAAGAAACACCCGGAAAAACTCAGTTCAGTCAACTTTTGGATTATTTCCAAACTTATTGGAACAACAGCCCTTTTGGCAGCTGGTGCCGCGCAGTGATGCAGCTTGGTGGTTGTCCGTGTTTTAAAGCTACGTTGCTTATACATACATTTCTCTGTGGTCACGTAATGAGGGCAATAGAGATACCCCTTCTTTTCTTGACAATTCTCAACCACCTGAATTTGGTATTTAGCAAGACTGGTGGCTACATCTGAAACCAGGGGCAGTGAAATACTTCAGAGCAAATATCTCCATATGTAAAGTGAGGGTTTTAGACTCTTGAATTGGTTCAGTCTCAAAGCAGCAACACTTTACTATCTCAATCTGTCTGAAAACTTTCATTTTTGCTGCGGGTGCCTTCACCACATTCTGTTGTTTCTGAAAGTGCATAGTGACTCAGGGTCTGGAAGGCAAGGTGCGATGATGGTTTTATTAAGCATACATGATGTAACTTGGAAAATTTGGATTTTCAAAATCCTGCACTCTGTGCTATGTCGTTACTTTTAGGTTGTTACATTTAGAGTTGCTACATTTAGGTCAGGATTACCTATAAAGGGCTGGTACTGATACATTGCATTAGAGTCTCTAATCTTTTACTGCATAGACCAAATCGGGTGTTTTAATGGGCGAAATATCACTCCAGGAAACAAACTGGACATAGATGATGGAAGTTCCCTAACACTCAAAAGAGACCAGAGGAGTAGCAAACTAACAAGCAGTCTGATGTGCTGAATATTTAAGTCAGTGGTTAGTACCTGAGGCTTTAAATGTCTATTTTCTCATACTTCCAGGTTAAAACCTTCCAAAGAATGTGGTCCTTTCAGGGGGTTGTCTTCTATGTATGCTGCAATCTCTGTATGGATAGAAATACTGAAAAATTACTCTGCCTCAAGATGGGTAGTGTGGATCTACCAAAATTTATTTCAAGGTTCACTCTTCTTCTTCATCCTCTCTACCATTCTCCTGTAAGTACCTGGTAATAAAAAGCACTGGAAAAGAACATGAAGCAGAAAACCTGGCAGTGTCATGGGCAGTGTCTGCAATGAAATTGCAAAGTACATCTTAAAGCATTAGAAAGCTTATGTATTGGAAATTCCTGTGTTCGAAGTGTATGAAGAAATTATAAAAAATGTTCCTTTCATGTTAGGATCCCAAAGCTCTTTACAAACCAGCTTCATGCTGACTCTGGGAGACAGTTTTTGACTGAACACTTCTACCTTATTGATACCTAGGCTTCCAGATCTGTTACCACTGGCATGCTTAGCTTAAGAACGTCAGCAAATAGAAACATGCTGCATATGGTTTGTGAGATAAATTGCCTTTTTTTTCAGAGGTAAATGATTCAATAGGGAAAGGTCCAGCTTTTTCAAGCACAGGTAATAAAGGCTAGGTCTGTACTAGAACCTTCTGCCAAAACACAGAAGTTCAGGGGTGGTCATTTTGTCTTTTCTGATGATTTCTCAGCAGTTGAGTCATTTGTGGAGATGGTACCCTGTAAAGAACATTTAGGCTATAGGCAGGAATACTGTGATGTGTTGTAGCATGTTAAAGTTGGCACACCATATGGGGAATGCTAAGAAATAGTCTGCAGTCTGTTTCCAACTAATCACAGATAAATTCACATTCCATCCCTTGGACCAAAATAATGTATTCTGATAAAAACACTCTGTCCTTGGGCAAGAAGTTATGTCCCTCTTAGAAGGGTTTGTTGCTGTAGACATGCTGCTTGATACTCCTAGCATAGGATGGACCTTGCACACCTAAGAACCAAATGCTATGAGAATAAAACAAGAAAGTTTCCACTTATATTTAGTGTATCCAGGATTTGCCTGGAAGCTGTTAGTATTCGGTGTTGCGATTTAAGTCCTTGAGCCTAAGCAATCGATACAAGGTGGGGTAAGAGCAGCAGGTTGAGATATATTATCAGAGATGCACCTTGTACTGTTGATCTACTTTAATTGTGTTTGTGATTGTGAATCAGAGCCCATAAAGGTTTACATCTTCCCCAAGAAAATGTCATGGGTTTGCTGTTCTATATGCAATGAGATAGATCTTTTGGTATATAAAATGAACAAGAAAGCTTTCTGTTTAGGCAATGTTTAGGAGGAGATGTACATGGGTGTGAATGCTCATCTTTTGGACTTTTTCTTCTTTAGAATTATTTCACATCTTTACTGGCAAATAATAGAAGGAAGAAAGACCACGGTCAAGCTCTTACGTAAGCAAATTGTCAATGTAAGTTTGGCTTTCAGCTTTGGCTTCTTTGTTGATTGTGTCATCCTCCTGTTGTGCAGTTGTAATAGGCTTTTCCTATGCCAGTGTGGAGGAATGGGGAAGCCCTCCCTCATCCCCAACGGGATTTGCAGGAAACTTAACTCACAAGCAAAAAAAGTTATAGAAAAATAATTTTATCTGCAAGCTCTGCTACTCTAGCTTTCTTTGTAGATACATGGTTTTGGACTAAAAGGAATTTTAATGATCATTCTGGCCAATGGTTACTCATAGACAGGCCTTGAGCTTCTCTCAGGAATGATTAGTATATTCCAGCTAATGATCACATGTGTCTTGACCATAGGTAGGAAAAGATAAAATATTTTTACTTCGAAGACTACAGGACCTGCAAGCAGCAAGAAAAAACCTATCTGTGCTAAGAGAACAAGACCAGCAGGTCAGTTTGATAGTTTGCATGCTACTGTTTTAATTACTTACCTGTTATGATTTTGTGGGATTCCTCTAGCCTTGCAAATAGGCAGTCATTTTGGGACACCTTATACTAAAAACCTTAACCTGCTTGTATCTGAACACACACAGCGTAGACCAACAGGGCTATTCTGTATAGCATCCAGCCTTACTGCCTGAGCTGTGCTCTTCCTTCCCTAACTGGACCTTATCTACCTCTGTTGCATCTAATTACTTGTCTATGAGGTCTTGCAATAACAGCTAAATTGTTTGTGTAGTTCTTAACAAAGAGATCCGTCCATGAATGAGAGGGGTTTCCAGCAGCCGAGTGTAAGAACAGGACCTTGAGAAGGGCAACCTGCAAGTTCCTTTCTGTGTGGGTAACAGACACAGGCGAGTCTTTTCTACCCTGGATCCATCCTCCCCGTAGCTGAATCTGGGGGGATGCTGTCTCACCAGATGATCTAGCGGAAGGTGCTGCGCAGTTTGCAGAGTGCATGGGCCGTGTCCCTGCGTCACCGCGAGATGGAGCGCGAGGCTGGCGCAGTCTCTGCCCGGAGCCTGACAGGAGGCTTTTCTGACCATTTCTCAGCAAACAAAGACCCCTTCCTGTGCTGTGCTCTCTGCACAGAATCTCTCTTATTGTAATGTCTCCAGATTGTTGTCTCCATTGCAGTGACCGTGATGTCCCTTTTAGTACCATCAAATTGTACAGCAGCTGAAGTAGGAAGGAATCTCTGAAGGTCACTTAGTCTGGCCTCTGCTCACAGCAGGGCTGAGTAGATCGAGTTCTAATATCCGGAGCTACTTGGCTCCAAAGGAGCGGATCTGTCATATTTCAGCCCACAAGGATGTCCTTGGACTGTCCTATGCTAGAGAAACCTCTTCAGATTAAATGAAGGGACTTAACATCTTGAATTTATAAACTAAGGAACATATTGAGGCCCATGGTCTTTATTCTCCTTCAGTTTGTTTTCAGTTGCTCGTTCTTTTTCAAACACAGATTGCCTCTAGAACTGTAGAAATGCAGCAAAGCTAATTTTAACAAGACACAAACACAAGACAAAAACAAAAAAATGGATTCCACCCACATGACAGGCATTGGATGGCATGATACTGAGTGCCATTAATGCTACCCAAACTCTGAGTAAAAGTAAATACACTTGACTGTAAATTGAGAAAGTTTGAGGTAAATAAGCATTTTCTTGTCCTAGATTTTCAGATATTAGAGAATCTAGAGGCAGTTTCCAGACCACAGGCAGCTGGGACTTCTGGCAGTGGGGAAGGTGATAACCTACCAAATGTGGATATTCTTATAGCTGTTTGATTTCAAAAGGAAATGCCAAAATAACTGAATTGTGGATCTAGTACAAAGAACACATCTCTAAAACAAGGAGTAACAGCCTTTATGATACTGACCAAAAAGTCACTGCTGGAAGCCAGGATGTATTTCTGCTAATGTCAAGTATTGTCTTTCAGAGAAGCTCTGCTTCAGACCGCTCACCTGCGCGACCTGGCCAGCATGTGCCAAGCTACCCAGAAAGGACATTTGACAGAAACCAAAATGCTTTCTATGATGAGGTGAGACAGCTGAAGAAGGAAGTCCCTGTGTGAGCATGATATAGAGAACAGCCATGTGCTGAACAAAGATAGTATCCTGGGGAGAAGGACCTGAAATGACAAGTTAAACTGAATTTTATACCTGAACCATAACCAGAGTATCTTTGGAATAGTCATGTTCTTATGGGTCTGCTTAAAATCTGAAGAAAGAGTATGATTTTGTTGCTGGTAACTGGTAGCTTTTTAGATAAAAGATGATAGGCACATGAGGAAAGGATACACATGAATCTGACTTGTGAATTTTGTTTTCAGTTTTCCTATTCTCCTGAGATCTTGGAGGGAATTGGCCTTCCGATAGGTAAGCAACAAATGCTAAACATAGAGTAAGCAACTCTCAGAAGTTCAACTCGGTGTAAATGTTTGATGTGGTAGAGACGTGGAATATAACAGATTGATAAAATAAACATAGAATTTTAGCATCTTGGGGTAAAAGGAAAGCAAAAAGAGGGGATTTCTAGGGCCAATGTCTTCTAGCAGGGAACGCTTGTTGGTAGCGTACTGTGATGGGGTGGTGCCTCTGAAGCCTGGTCACTAGCTCCTCGCAGCAGAGAGCTCTGTTGCTTTGGGTAAAGGAGCCCCTTTGCGCTATGGGAGCAAGGAAGGCAAGACGTGCCCGTGAGATGGGCACTGCGCACCCTGGGCGAAGCCCAGCAGTGGTTCTTAATGATGTACAGTCCCTGGGGCACCTTGGGTCCTGAGTAAAATCAGCTATGGGACCTTGCCTGGTAACCTGAACTGCTTTCAGTTTACAGAGACATCTTCGTTCCAAATACTGGTCAGACCAGACGTTTAAGCACTGCGGGGCTTTAAGCAGCGGGTGGTTATTAGACCTGCACCCACCGAGGTTAACAGCCCTTCCCTTGTGAAAAGCAGATGCAGAGACATCCTGGCCAAGCAGCAGGACGGGGATGTCGGAAGCAGTGGTGCTCGCTCTGCGTGCTCGACAAGCAGCTGAAGAAGAGGATGAGGATGATGATCGGGATTATTGACCATGATCGCACAGAATGAAGAATGGAAGTTAATAGTCACTGACTGACATTCTGCAGAAAGTGATAGTGTTTTGCACTAAGGACTGAAAAAAACATGAAAAAATGTTTTTTTTTTTTTTTTTTTTCTTTCCCAAATGGAATAAAAATCCAAATATTGCAAAATCCAAGATTGCAAAATGCACCTTAATTGCAGTTAATTATAGGGCAGGTTTGGTTTGGAAGTAGGGTGATTCTGGTGATCCTAAGTCTTCACCCAGGACCCTACTACATCAGTAGGGTAAAGGTGCCTCCACAGCTGGTTGTTTGTTATTGACTAAATGTAGGGAAACTTGTGCCTAGTTGTAAATTAGACTTCGGTCTGAAAGTATTTTTATATCAATTAGATTGTTTGAACTATTTTTATATGATCTAACCAAGTATTGGTTAAATAAAGAGTATTTGTCAAATAGAGTAAAATTAACTGACCGTTATTTTTAATGACTGATACATTGTAATAGCTGCAGAATAACTTGTATGAACCACTGTGGAACCATCTGTTCCATTTTCACTCTTTTTACAGCCATTTTAATAGGGATTACTACAAACACTCAGTTTTGATGTTAGAAGCTTTTCTTAAGGGTGACTTTATTTCAAAATTCTGTTTTAAGTGCTTATAAACAAAGTTTGTGATGTCCATCCTTTCCAGTGAAGGATGGATTTGAAGTAACTAAGCTGATACTTTTCATCGTATGTGACTTTGAGACACTTGCTGCTGCTTAAGACAGATTATCTTGAAGGAGAGGGGCACATCTCTTCCTCAGGATCATAATTTGGTTAAAGACAATCCAAAAATAGCTACCGAAGGTACAGGAAAAAAAGGACATTTACACATGATACAAGATGAAAGATTAAACTTTATTCAATTTTGCTGTGTACATAGTTGCAGTGTCTAGCAGTGAATATTTAAAAATAGGCCTTGTGTTAGCACTGAGGACAGTGACTGAGTACAGCAGGATGGGAGAAGCAATGCAAAGAACTTTGAAGCAAGGGATGTCTGCCAGGAAGGCGCCTCTCCAGATCCAGAGCAATGAGAGGCCGCTGAAGGACGCAGCAGCGAACGCAGATTTGATACACGATGCACACCGAGGACTGAGCAAAGGAGCACAGGCTCAGCAGTACGTGGAGGAAGAGCAACACGAGGAGGAAAGGCTTCCAATCCTGCTAGCGGAGCTGCCTCAGTGAGCATAGCACTCCCCCTTGCTACTACACATCTGCTAAATGTTTGCTATTTGAGTAAGAAAGAATCATCTACCCTTTGCAGAAAGGCTAAAAATCCTGGTACTTGGATACATGAGTAAACAATTCATTGTTCCAGAACATGTTTGTAATAGCTATTGCTGTCCATGTGCATTTGGCCCATCTACAGCAACCTTGTTTACATCTGTGGTAGCTCTTTATTTCTAGATCCTGTTTGTTCTTCTCATCAACTCATTTGATCATAATTTTACCCTGCACTGCCCTCTTTCAGGGGAGAGTAAGTTCTGTAGCAAATAAATAATCTTCACAGTAAAAAAGATTTTCTCACCAGACTGGAAAGTAAGAATTTCTGAAGCAGGACATGCACGAAGCACTTTGCAGCACCACTGTCAGCTGCACTCAGGAGTATTGCCTCACTGCATGAGGGGGCAAACGCATCTCTCCTGCCACTAAACTTGCTTTAAGTGGGGCAATTGTTTAATTTTTTCCACTGTTCACTTTATTTTCAAAAAGATTAACTTTTCTCTCTTTTTTTTTTAAGGTTGATTTTAAATATTAGCTGGCTGTGTGAAGTGAGAACTAATTGTCCTTGAAAGATGTACCATCAAAAACTGTTTATATTTGGTAGCAATGTACCAAACTGTACCACTGATGCACCTGAGCTGCTGTCTGACTTGTTGCAGGTGCTGTGCTCCACCAGCATGTTGGAAGTGCCCAGCCCAGTGTGCAGTGCAGATTGAGGCTGAAGAGCAGCAAGGCCTAAACAAGGAATTTAACACCACACTAGGACGAGACAGGAGATGACTGCAACGTGATGACACTTTCTACTCACTCATACATTGCTACACAGGGCAGTCAAAAGGTATCTTTTGAGATTACATCTCAAACTGCAGCAGGTAACCAATCACTTAAATGTTTGAATCATTTATTTATACTGAAATTAGTATCTTGTTTTCCAAAATGGTCTTAGTTATTTGACTTGATTAAAACTTCCATGAATTTGGCCTTTAAGAAAGGTACTCTTGCTAACATTGACCATCTTCCCCTACTACCTACTCTTTCCAGAGCGGCACTGTAATGGGAAAAAGGTTTCATTGATTAGGGGAGAGAGGAGGAGAAAAAAAAAAAAAAAAGCAACCTCTCCACTGATTTTTGGATATTTCAATCTGCTGATAACCATCTGGTAAAACATACAGTGCCCTTGAGAGTACAAACAAGTACTTCCTTACTGCAACTGCAGACTCTTGATTTCAAATTTAACCTGGATGACAGATTCCCACATCTCCTTGTCCTTCAGTTGTGCAAACAGTATTTCAGCCAGCTAACTACAAAAGGCATTTCAGCTCTATTTGCTTTACAGCTAGCACCACTCAGTATAGAGCTCTCTTTTTAAAAGTAAATACATTCATAGGCACTATTGTTGGAAGGAAAAATCTTCTGTCCTGCTTTTAAAAAGACTAAAAGGTAAAAAGATGCTCAAGTTTTAACCACTAAAAGGGTTAGTCTTTACTAACCGTTTTGGTTAGTAAATGGCTCAGTCTTTACACTGAACATGAGAAGTTGGCTTTTACTTCCTTGCTGGGAATGCAGCCATCCTTCCATGCAACAGGAGGAAAGTATACTCGCACTCTGCTTTGGCATTACTATTTTCAGGTTTTGTTTTAAGAACAGTAATATAGATGCTTTTCAGACGCCACAGACAAACCTCAAATTACTACATAGCTGCAGGGCAGATAGTTTAAATTACTATCAAGGCATGATTTTAAATTATGGCATGAATAAAATGCTGATTTGACTTTATAGGCAAGATTTAAGTGATGTAAAGGAATAGTCTGAGAATCATAAAGCAATCTGCAAAGATAGACTGATACCTACTTAACTTGTCAAAACTCATCCTTCTGCATTACATTGTGATTTCCTGATCTTTACCCAGGCTCAGTGTGTATAACAGTGTTTGCACCTCAGTTTTATCCAGCATTGCAACAGAGGGTTTTTTTGCATTCAAGATATGATGGAATGGAAGTAGATCCCTGCTCTTCCTCTCTTCAGAACTATCATGAGCAGTCCCAGCTGCATCAGGCATACGCTCGTGTTTGAGAATCCAGACTTGCCAGAATAAGATGGTCTGTTTAAATGGTAAGTGTGCTGCAAACCATGAATCTAGTAGTGTGGATCACAGTCTTCCACTAAGCTGTCTGTGATGTAGCTGGTTTCTAGGACCGTTTCATAGTATCTTTTCTCTGCAAATGTGTTTACAGTCCAGGCAACCACTTGAATTCCTTTTGAAGACCAATGCCTCACATAGTCTCTGTAAAGAATAAAGAAACTCTAAGAGGAAGGCAGATACTACCCTATTTCATGCATACAGCACTCAAGTTAAAACTGCATTTTAGTTTTACATCAGTATTTCATGAAGAATGACAGCATGTCATCTTTTGCAGGAAAATACTCTTAAACAGGCAAAAATCATAGAGTCCGTAAGGTTGGAAGGGACCTTTAGAGATCATCTAGTCCAACCTCCCTGCACACGCAGGGGCACCTACAGCATGTTACACAGGATTGCGTCCTAGCGGGTATCCTTCGAGATTAAATTTAGAATCTAACGGAAGGTAAAAATACAGATTGAAAAGACAGAGGCCTAAATGTAATGAACACAGACTGAAAAGAGAAAAGCATAAATGTAATGAACTATGTAAACTGCATTACACAATACTAACTGGAGCACCCTGATAAGCAGATACTATTTCAGCTTCACCTTTATATATTAGTAGAAACAGTATTACCTCCTGATACATTAGCAAGCTTTAAACACTTACTGAGAAACAAAATTTTTCTGTATGAGGAAAGCTGAAACCCCACATAATCGCCACAAGAAACTGTGTAGGCTCCAATCTAGAATGACATCCATCATCATATACCAGTAATGTTTCCAGAAGGAATCGAAACGAGGCATCCCATTTCCAAGATGACTCAGTTGCCAGGGCCTGTGTGTTAGCGCTGTTACAACATTTTTATCAGCTTGTCTCATCTGGAAGATCAAGATGAAGACATTGTAGCTCACACAAATGCCCAGCTGCAGAGCTGCACTGAATATAAAGTGGGAGAGGTTAGATGCAAAGCGATAGCTTGATGCAGCTCTATCCAAGTCTTCTTCCTTCTTCCCTTTACAATCCCAGTCCTTTCTTAACTCTTTTTGAAAGCTGATATAATATTGTACTGGTTTTCTTTCCTTTAAAATGTGCTGAATAATTGACTGCTCTTATGTTAACAAGCTGGGGCAGAACAATTAGACAACAGAATAAAATAGATAGTAACTGGACTTGACAACAAGAATTAGGAAACAGTTTTAAGAATAGTCTACCTCTACTTCAAAATGTGAAATTAATTTATATCTTGCACACAGATACCTGCCACATGCCAGTTTTAACAGTGATATGCTTTTTTTTCAGAATGGGAGGTGTCGCTCTTGTTTCGTAATACATGCAACTAAGGATGGATCCACTAAGATCCATCATAGTTTGTGCTTCTTTTGTTTTCAGTCTTAACAATCCAAACTACTCTGGAATTTTAAGATGTATATCTCACTGAAAATCTCAGCTAGGAATAAAAGAAAAATTCAAAATAAGCTTTTAGGAATTGTTACCTTATAAACAACATCTGGCATGAAAGAACAGACTATGCTGTTGTTATACAAACGAGGAAACTCCACGTAGAGTTGTTTTAGAGCATGAACTGCCTGTCAATTAGAGATACACGGAGATGTTATAAATAAAAATATACATACACACACACATGCTTATTTTATACTGGAAATACATGTTAGAATAATCTCCTTTAAAATAATTTCATGTTTTGTGTAGCAAGATTGAAATGGAAAGAGGAGAAAGAAAAACAGGAGCATTAGCACACAGATGGCATTTTATTTTTGCAACAAAAGTCCTGAGAATGTTAATTGCTGCTGAGTTTGAAGTAACTTTAGATATATAAAGAGCAAGTGAAGTATGTCTTAGACTTACTTCAAAATTTTATCTATGAGATAAAACTATGGTTTAGTTCATGGGAGAAAATTAATTTATTCCTATGTTCTGCTTTTTTAAATAAAAAACAATTTTGTATGTAAAATAGTAAAGATTGATTACAAGCACCTCCCTTCAGTATTTTAAACTGTAGAAGAGCAGGATCCCTACTTAGCTGTTAAATATTTCCCCTCAACACAGGCAGAGAATTCACCTTGTTATACAGTGATAGCATGAGCCAAGCTCAACATTCGTACAAGCACCACTCTTAGCTGTGAATTGCTGCCTCCCAGGACATCAGAATAGAACAAGTGAAACCCAAAGATGTTTCTCTTTTTTTTTTTTTTTTTTTTGACATCCAACTTCGGATGAGACAAATAATAGAGCCAATCTCCCTCCTACTGGAGAAGGGGCTGCACTGTATTTCATTTGGAGACCAATGGCAAGCTGATGACCCAAAGCAAGGCTGAGTGAAGGTAACAACACATAGTAAGTAGGTGGTACCTGGTTTGCATGGCCTTTGACATCGAAGTAGACTATAAGATTGTGTTGCAGAGACTCCACAACGGCTTCTTTCAAAGTTGGCACTTTTTCACCCTGGAATTTGCTCCTATAGAAAGAGAGAACTTACTGGAGTGCACAGACACAAATAAATCCGCAAGTACATAGAGCTGTGTCCCAGGCATTCCTAAAGAAAGCTGGCAGCTATTCTAGTATTAGGGACAGGGTCAAGCACAAACAGCAAAGGCAGCAGCAGTCTCGCGTAGTGCAAGGCTGCAGGTGTTTAGTGATATATGTCCACCTCCTTTCCCCCCTCCTCCCCCCCTCCCCCTCCCAAATCCCCCTAGACAGTCATATCCCTCCAAATTCAAGGTCTAACACAATGCACGCCAAAACAATGTCTCACACTGAAACAATCTCATATTTTCACCTAACTACAATAAATAAGCATTCAGTCTCACCTACCCTCCCACTTAACCCTGCTTTAACTATGCTCCTTAGCCCTGAATCAGAAATGTGGGTCTTGCCAGAGGAAGCCGGACAAGCTGAGGATGTAGGAGAAACAGCTGCATGCATCAATAAATTATTCCTGAGAAAGTGACAGCCAGCAACAGTTGATGAGCATTAACTGCCTGTGTAGAAGTTCTCACTGTATGCTTCAGGAAATCTGGCTTGTTCCTTTTCAACATATAATCATCATATAATCCTGATGAGTAGAAAACGTGAAGTGGCCTATTGCAAGCAGAATTCCCGATACATATTCGGTCAAGAAATACATGTGAATAAAAATAACTTTACTCAATTACTCAAGTCAATTTTGGAA
Source organism: Microcambeva ribeirae (assembly GCA_035222435.1). NCBI lineage: Eukaryota > Metazoa > Chordata > Actinopteri > Siluriformes > Trichomycteridae > Microcambeva > Microcambeva ribeirae. The sequence continues at coordinate 3,623 of JAYECN010017937.1, read as the reverse complement.
TGCAGTGAAAAGGCCAATATCTTAAGTCCATTTACAGTCCATTCTGCAGTCCATTTATAAGAAACTTATGTGCAGATTAACCTGTCTCATTAGATGCCTATGGACTGTCAAAATTATCTTGACTCTCCTTCACTATTCCTGTTTCAAGAATAAGCTGTTGAATCCTGTTTCAATAATGTTACTAATATCAATTGAAAGGTAACAGGTGGGACTCTCAGTTTTAAATTTGAAAAAAAAATCACTAATAGATCAAAGTAATCATTTTCTTTATCATGGATGTTTGTTACTGCTGAAACCATAGTGTCACTACAGCAATATGTCTTTTACCATAGCCTGTGTTTTGCAGATGGATTAAGCCTCCTGACTTCATCAAAGGTCAAGTCACACAGTCTTCCAGACCCATCAGTTGTCCTTTCTACTGTGTCATCGTGCATTAGAACAGGAATACCATCCGCAGTGAACTCGAGATCCAGCTCAACTCCCGTTGCTCCATTCTCAGCTGCCTTGAAAAAATAGAAACCACGTATACAACAGAAAAGACAGCTTTACATAATTAGTAAAGGTACTGCTATATTTAGTGTCTGTTCTGGGAAGAACATGAAACTATTCAGTAACCTCAGTCAGCAGAATTTAGGAAGTTTTATCAAGTTATTGGAAAACATATTTGTGTATCAACTGAAAAGATATTATCTATCTTATACATAAGAAGATAGTGATAATGTCTTGGCCATGAGATTAGGATCAGAATAAAATGCATAAGGAAAACTACTCCCTGCTCCTTGTCCAATAACTCCTGAGTTAAGTTGTGTTACTTTCTAAAAGGGATGGGTGGCAGTTTAGATAACTTATAGATTAATACTTAGAAGGCAACTAGATGTTCTAAAGCAATGATTGCCAACACTTTCATTAGAGCAGGCTGCAGAGCATAATAACTTTCCTAGCCAGCAGAAAAAGCTGGCTTCTTTTATGCAAAACAGATAAAATACTTCCTTTCACGGTCAAGATTCACCATGTATGTGCAGGATAGCTGATCCACCCAAGTGAAGTACAAATAAAATGCTCCTGAAGCATCGCTTACAATGCTGGCACTAAATACATGTAGACAAATCCTAATTCCTGTTTAAGGAGTTCCCATAAAAATAGCAATCAAGAGATGGGCAGCCTCTGAATGATCAGTGCTTCCTCCTGCTGCCCATCTCTTTCCCAGGAACTCCTCAGGCAAACAAGATGGCTCAGAAGGCCTGCTGTCCTCCTGGAAACAAGACCAGTGCCACAGAAAGACAAATGCACTAGATGCTACCAAATAGTCAAGTAAGGATGCTCTGAGGCTGGAACAGGAGCCTTCCCTCGCCCAAAGGCAAGGGGCCAGCAGATCTCCAGCATCTCATCACTGCAGATACACTATAGTGAGAGACTGTTAATGGCTACTCCATGTGGTCTCTAAAGAATATTTTCATTCTGAGTGCTTGTCACTCTTAGAGCAGCCCCTTAATAAACAAGAAAGCCACCATATTGGCTGTGTTTTAGACTGCAGAAGGTAGAGGTCAACAATACAACTTCCTCCATTTGCCATTTTCTCCTCAGCACATCTAATATTCTAAACGCTTTACAAGTTCAGTCATCTAGCTGTTTTACAGATATTACTATATGCTTTTCAGGATGTGATCATTCACTCAGATAACCAGGATATTCTATAGGCTTTCTTTTACCTTCTTCCAGACCACATATAGCCAATACTGCTGAAAAAAAACAAAAAGAACATAAAAAACAGCTCTGTGATTCATTTCATCACATACAAAAGCTGCTCTGGATTGGGCAGCAGATTACTGTATTTAACATTAATGATCATGAAGGCATCTATTTTCTTTGTAGCTTTAAAGAGCATACTTAACCCCTCTGGTGTGATAATTACTTTGAACTAGCCATTCCCCTTTGCAAGGCTAGTAGTTACTTGCTTATTACACCTTCAATTGCAAGTTTTTGCTTGAATCTATGGAACAGTTCAATCTTTTTGAAGGAGAGCTGAAAAGCTACTAATGCTTTCTATTGCAATTTTTTGGGGGGAACATGAAAATGCATGTCTTCCAGATATTTCTGTAAACAAATGTTTACAAATAATTATTTAAAGTAGTCTTATTGGCGTGGGTGTCAGCAGAATAACAATCAAATGTAAAGTAATAAGGTACTGAGGATACAACAGTGCCAGGACAGTTGCAATTACATCCTGATTGCTGAGCTGCCTTTTGTGTAAGAGGGCTCTCCCCTAGCTCAGTGGGAATTACCTATATCTAAAGGTATGGAATAGCAAAAGTCAGAATTCCTACTTACAGATAATATTAACGCTAAAAGATTCAATTTTGCTTCCAGTGTGAATTAAATTTCTTTTGAGACTAGAATTTTCACAAGTAATGTGGCTTGGATGTACCAATTAAACTCTTTTTGGAAAAAGTCCCAGGGATCCAAACATCTGCTGTGTGTGATCAATGTGATTTTGTCCAATTTCCAGAAAAGGTAGTTTCAGGGTATCTCTGCTGCCTGGGCAGTGAACAAGTCAGATTTTCAACTCTGATGCAACATGACAAGACAGGTGAGGTGGCAGGGCTGATCAAAGTCAAGTTCTTGCAATACTGAGTTTCCCTATAGCTGTGGATTCTCAAAGCTCATTAGAGACCTTCAGAGAGATGACCTTGATACTAAGTTGCTGTGCTCCCTCTACAGTCTGCTGCCACACTTACAAAATAAAGTATTTCATTATTGCTACAGGCCCAGGCTATGGCACAGCCACAAGCACCAGCGCAAGGGGCGAGAACACCCACCCGGACACAGTTCACTCTCAAAGACCCCAACCCCATCAGCCCACGCTGGCCCCTCCTGGGGGCAAACACTGACAATCAAGATGGCAAAGCAGAAGCAGCCGTTTCAGATGATGATGGCTTGCACTTTCTGGAAAGACACATCAGCAAACACAACCCACAGACCCGTGTTACTTCAGCAGTGCGACCAGGTTCGGTCTCCGGACCACCAGAGACAGAGGGGGTCTGGTGGGGCCGGTTGCCGGGGCTGTCGGAAGGGCATGTGCCTCCTGCGCCCTCCTCTGCCCTCCATCCTCCTCCCCGGCACGCGAAGGCTCCGTGCGGCTGGGGCACCTCCCTGCGCTCCCGCCGCCACCCCGGGACTCGGCGGGCCGTGCTGACCTGTCGGATGGCCGCCAGCGTGTTCTCGGGCGCGTCGTGCGCGCCGCCGCGGTGGGCGATGCGGGCGGCGCCGCGGGGCCGCACGATGCGCTGCGCCCGCTGCGGGGCCGCGGGCTCCAGGCTGAAGACGTGCAGCGCCAGGTAGAGGCCGGCTGAGAGCAGGCAGGCCAGCGCCGGGCTGCGGCTCAGCGCCAGCGCTGCGCCCAGCAGCGCCGTGACGGTGCCCAGCAGGCCGTCGCCGTAGCACAGCATGGCGGCGCGCACCGAACCGAACCGAACCGAACCCCAACGGCCACCCCCGGCACGCGCCCACCAACGGTCACTCAACCGCCAGCCTCGCCGCTAACCCCTGCGCGGCCCCTCTCATTCGCGAGCCAATCGCCGTGCAGGACACGCCAGGCTCGCGGGCACCGCCCAGTGCGGGGCGGG